>QFDV01004474.1:14843-26490 GCA_003315845.1 Lactarius trivialis
GGATTCCTGAACAGTGCAGCCGCCTCAAGATCCGAGATCGATTTAGACGACCAAATCTGTACACATGGTCCTTGCAAATTATTCCTCATTTGTCCTTATGCACCCGGCGCTTTCCAGCGACGTCTCACACAAGCTTACACTCCCGCCTGAGCGTCGTCAACACCTCAACACGAGGCGCCAAGCTACATAAGCGAGTCGATTCCCCCAATCTCGCCGTATTTGTATGCCGGTATCGGGTCCGATATATATAATTAGCATGATATTCAATCATCCCAGACCCGGTCTCGCATTGATCACTTTCGCGTAACTGAGTAACTGGCATTCGCATTCTACCGTAAGTATGCATTGTCCGTCAAGCAACTGTACGACTACCATCGAATACTGCATGAATTACTGTACTGACCAATCATCATACCAGTGCCCCACCAACACGGCGCAGTGCCACGTACTGCACCGCAGATGTACAAACTCGGATTTCGCACATGCCAGTGAGAAGATCCCTGCCGGGCGGAATCTCACCTAACGCTCACCTTACCCCAGTTGTACCGTGAGCGTGCCTCCCTTTGGTCAGGAGGAAGGGGAAGAAGCTGCGTGCTGCCTATAAGCAGTAAGGCCCCAAAAACAAACAGATATGTCAGTCAGGAAACTCCACCATCTCAACAATCCATCCCGTTCTGGTCATCTAAAAATGAAAACCCCTTTCACACCCATACGCACGTTCTGTCATGACTCTAGCGCCATGTTTGAAGAACCCAAACCCCTTTTGATGACTCCCTCTCTCAGGCTCTTTCCCCCAAGCCGCGACTCGCTTTAAATGAGAGCCACGAGGAACATACATATGTAAGCGGCCAGCATGCTCGCCACAGACAGATGCCATACACGGAAAGTTGGAAACGCGGATTAATGTTTTAGCGATCACGGTACTTCCATATGCGTGTAATGCTATGCTCGAGACTGTAGTGCAGAGTACAATACAAGTGGAGTAGTAGGTTTGCAGGAAGGACGTCTATATAACAATTGCCAAAAACATCTACAGTACTATACAAAACAAACAAAACAACATATGCTAGTCGCTGTCACGTTGCGCGACAGCACGAAAACAGCATAATGAATAAGGATAATACACCATAACGTAGTCCTCGATGCGAAAAAAATATATGCAAAAGTCACCGCGCCTCAGCGACATCACGCCAGGGCCGGCTGCACGACCCCCTTGAGCATCACATACACGTTCTTTACGAGCTCGCTCGCCTCCTCGCGCTTCGCCTCCTTCTCGAAACGATAATCCGTCGTCGTCCCCGCAGCGATGTAAGCGAGCTTCTCACACGCGCGCTCGGACTGCGTCGCCGCGTTTACGACGGCGTGCTCGAGCTTGTCGATCCGTGCGTGCGCCTCGGTCAGCCGGCTCAGCGCGATCAGCAGCTGAGCGTCCGCGAAGCACCGCCGTGCAGCGTCGTCGTCGCCTTTGTCCGTTTCCACCCTGCCACGACCCTCAAGCGCGTCTATGTACATATATTCACGTCTGAGGGAACTATCGGGCGCAGTTGGCACGATGTGGGAGCTCACCGCCTTGGCTCGTGGAGCTCATGGACTGCCGACGCGTCGCAAAGACGTGAGGTGGCAAAAGCTGCGCCACTTCTCCATTCGCTTCGACGACATCGGCTTGAGAATCTATAACACACACACACACACACGTTAGCTTTTTCCGGCTAAACGTTGGAACGCCGAGCTAGACTTACTGCCTCTGGATGGGACTTGCGAGATCGAGTCGTCCGGCTCTAGCGAGCATTCCCTCCCTCTGCCGTTAGTGTCAAGTGGGGTGGGAATGGCAGCGGCGAGCCAGCCGGCCGGACCGTCGCTAGGCGGCGGCAGCATAACGCTTTCATGGTGCGGTAACAAGAGGTTATACGACGCCGGGCGCCGGCGCTCATCCAAGGGGGGGTCCACTCGCGCGGAACGAAAGTCGAGTTCCTCTTCGTCGACCTCCTCCGGCGCGAGCAACTCGAACGAGTCCGCGCGCTCAAGGAGACGAGCGTCGCGTCCCGATTTGTGCGCCGACGAGGGTCCATCATCCTCTGGCTCCTCCTCGTCGTCGGGGTCCAGAAGGCCATCCGAAACGCGGTTCCAGCGCTTGAGGAACCAGACCATCATACGGCGAGCGGCAGGCACTGGCCCGCCAAAGACGGACGGCCCAAAAATACGACCGATATCCTCGAGCGCGATTCCATTCTCCGGGCACAGCGGTACCTGCGTGAAGAACGAACACAGGTACACGATCAGCGAGAAGCTGTGCGTCGGGAGCAACCTTAGCAGGTCCCGCGCGACGGCCACCTGCCCCGTCTCCGCCATATCGTCCTGCGCTGTGCGTAGCCGCGCCTTTTCGAATAGCACGCGACGGGAGGGTCGTGGTGGTGGACGCTGGCCCGTCTGGAAATACCGCGCGCGTAGTTCCTCGTCTTCGTCTTGCTCCTTCCGCGTGCGCTCGTCGTCGCGCTTTACGCTCGGTCGCACGCACCAGTTCCAGAACGCGTTGAAGAGGTACGGCGTCAGCACGGGCTCTGGGAGCTCCTTGAGGTACGTGAGGAGGAGCGCGCAGATGTCCGGCGTGGATTCTGCACGTAGGTTCATGCCCTCGCCAAAGGCAGGCGCGGTGTCGAATAAAGTTCTTAGCTCGTGGTGCCGCTGGCGATTGGGCAGGTCTCGAAAAAGGCCGCTCTTGTATATACCTGCGATGCGTTGGTGTTAGAATAGTAAAAGCAACACGGAGACTCACCTGTGCGGTATAACTCCTCTACGCATAGAAAGACAACGAGGGGCAAGTCGTGCCTGCATCCGCCAAGGATGGCAGTTGCAGGTGCGCGAAGCACGCTCTCGTTCAACGGCACGGCGAGGACATCTACCGCGCACCACGTCAGCCCAACAATCCACCAACCAACCAAAAAGGTGACACAAACGGGCGTTCTCGTCAAAATCCGCAAGTTCCTTCCCAGCACGCACCCTCGCCATCCGTGCATGCTCACGCTCACGGCGCGCCCGCTCCTCGACGTCGCGATGAAACAGCTCGTCGATCTGCGCCGCCTCCACATAATCCCGCACGTCCTTCCCGTCCCTGCGCAGCGCGCGCTTGATGCGCAGTACGAGCGTCCAATGCGGCCATTTCGGTGCGGGCGGGGGCAGCGCGCCGTCTCCGCGAGGCTGGTGTGGCGAGCTGGGCGGGGGGTCATCGCGCACGCGCAAGAACGCCGCTGGCACGCGGCCGCAGGCGCGCTCGAGGCGATCGCACTCTGTCGTCTCGACTCGCGGGAGTGGGAGTGGCAGCGAGACGAATCGGGCGCGCACGCCGCCGTGCGTGCACACGACGTCTGGCATGGAATGGCGCTGGCGGTCGGCGGAGGGCTCCCCGCTGCCGTCGAGAAAGGGCTTTGGGTGGATTTTGTTACGGTAGGGGAGCGGGTATGGGGAGTGTGGGGAGCGCGGTGAGAGGCTGGGCGAGTTTGAGGGCTCTTCGCGTCTATGGCGCTGAGCACCCGAATAACGACGTCCTGCATCGCCCTCCATGACTGCTGGCGCATGCGGGGGGAAGTAGAGGTGGTGTTGGATGTCAACAGACCGATCGCAGTGAGGAGATGGGTGTAAAGGCATTGGGGATGGATGATGTTGATCCTGAGACCAGCAGGAAGGAAAAAAAAGAATAGAGGAAAACCCAGGGTAGAATGTATGATGCAAGATGGAAGGCGCAGAGAGTTACCTAGCCCAAGTCTCGCATTTGGATAATAGCCGGGATTGGGCGTTCGGAGACGGGCTAGGCCATCATGCACTTCTTTCGTTCCTTCAGTCAGCGGCGCGAGGGGTGTGCATCCATATGACGTTGCATCAAATTTGCCGCTCGGCAGCTGAAAAGGGGGTCTACCGTTGTCCACTAGTACTGTGGGAGACAGCGCCAGTTCGAGAGAGCACAAATGCGCAGTTCAATCAGAATTTCAGAAGGGGCGAGAGAGATCCACGTGTGAGAGACGAGACGTCATGGGTCCAGATTCCTATTCTAAAACAAGGTTTCGGTGCAAAAGTCTGGACTCTCAGCCAAAGCCAGTCGGGGACCAGAACCAGGCTAGGGGAGGCAGTCACACCGGTTCCTGGGAGAAGATGTTGCGCCAAACTCACGTGCAAAATAATTCTTGTCGGCCTGAGGCGCGGGTCCATCGCGACTTTTCTGGCGGCGCGGCTCTGAGGTCGATCGCAGCTCCTCTGGGCTTCCGCGGCTGGTTATTGAAGCCATTGGGACTGCGTTGAGGTTGAGGGCTTCGGAGTCAGCTTGGGGGGTGCGGACTCCATACTTGGGTAAAGATCTGATCTTGTGTCATAGGGTACAACAACACACACTTTTCCTTCCGCTTGGACATTCTACGGACAAAAACAGTAACACCAAACTCTTTTCATTCATCTCCCCCGTCCCCGTCCCCATCCCAAGCCCCAAGCCCGAGCCCAAGATCGCGCACGCTGGGTACGGCGATGAGCAACGGATGATTGGGGTCGAAGATAGCGAGCATCTTCGCCATTTCCTCCAACGCAAATTCCTCCATCTCCTCGAGCAGCGCGAGGTCCTCTCGATCCTCCTCGATTTCCGCCGCCGTGCGAGCGCTGCGCGCTTTACGCCGCTCCGCGAGCGCCTGCAGCTGTTGCTTCGCCGCGTTCTCCAGCGCGATGCGCGTCTCGGCCGTCACGTCGCTCCATGCGCGCATGCTGTCCGTCGCGCATTTGAAGAGCGACGCTAGGAACGTCGAGTCCGTCTCTTGCGAAATGACAGACGCCACGTGCTGCATGACGTTCGCCACCATGTCCCCGTCGATCGCGTTACTCGCCTTGCCGCAGGATATGAGCATCGGCAAGACCCTGCGTTCGACGCTTCAGCTGACAGGAAGAAAAGAGCAGACGGCGACGCACATCGCACACGCTTCCCGCACGCCGTCGTGCAGGACGAATCGTAGTGATTGCAGCACCATCTCGAGGCTCTGCTGTAGGTACGGCGCGAAGCGCGCTCCGAGCGTCGAGCAGTAAATCACGAGCGTCTCGAACGCCTGGCATTTTTCGTCGATGGCGGACGTGCGAATGCCGACCTGCTGTCCGTCCATCTCGATTATGTCCCAGCCTTCTTTCGACTCTGGGACATCCTCGTCCTCTATGTTTCTGTCGGCCCACGCCTCCCATAATGAAAAAGTTACGAACCATAGACGGATACGTCGGCCTTGGCGTTCGCCGCGCGGAACAAGGGCGGCATCACTACGGGTAAGTAGGGCTCGAACTCGGGACCCATCGCCTGGCATACTTTCGCCCATGTTGCGATGAGGTAATGCGGCAGCATCGTATCACTCGGATCGACCGGACTGTCTGTAGGGTCCACCATCTGCGTCGGCACTGAAACTTCGTGACGCGGGAAAACGTGGAAAGCATACTCTGTATTCGAATGAGGAGTTCAACAAATGCGCCTGCATCGGCTCGAAAAACTTCGCGCCCGACCGCAATGGCTGGGGAATAAAGGTATGAGTAACGCACGGAGGGCGCTGGCAAGAAGGAATACCTATCAGACCGGCACACTCCATGGCCTTGGCGCGGAGTTTGCGATATTCTGCAGAGTTTGCGTTTCTCAGCACGTTGAGCAAGAGCGGCATGATTGACGAGTAGTGCTACAACCCCCATCTTGTCAGGTTCCGTGTATCTCGAGAATAAATAAATTCTCCTTTACCTTCGCAAAGGTGGTCTCGCTCGCATCTGCAACCATGGCGAGCGTGGTGACGGCCTGTTCTTGTACGTACCGCTTCGTTGGCCGGCTTCCGTCTTGCGATGGATTCAGGAGCTTGAGCAGGCGCTCGACGATCGGATCCAGGTACGGTAACAATGTATCCCGCTCGACGCCTTCACAAAAGTTGATCAGCGCTGCGGCAGCATGAGCGTGCACCCTAATTTTACACGCGGAAGGTCAAGGGAAATGGGACTGTCGAATAGACTGGAAAGCACCTGGGTTCAGAAGCCTCTAGTGTGGGGATGAGCACCGCGAAGATTGGTTGGTGGTATTGCGCCTGGATGACTTCATCCAAATCGGTGCACAGCTGTCCTCTGATGATGGGTAGTGAGCATCCTTCGGAATGAAAAGTAACAACAACGGACATGCATTGGCACGCTGCGTAGCGGACACGGGGATACGGGTCGAGAAATAGTGGCGTGATGAGGCTTGTATGTTGGCAGTCAATCGGTGGGAGTCAAACAAAGATTACGTGTTACACGTACTCGACGACCTTGCCTAACTCATTTTGCATCACCTGAAAAAAAAAAACGCGTTGTCAGTCAAAATGCCCGAGGAGGGCGGCGCCCTGGTAAATTCACTTTGTTCGTGCCCTCGGCTACCGAGGCAATCGCCATGAGGCCAGCATGGCGGAGCTTCCAATCATGCGATGCCAGCATTCCGGGAATATGCTGGAACGCGGCAGGCAGAACCGCCTTTCCGCCGACTGCGCAGGCGAGACGGTCGAGAGATTGCTCGTATACATGCGGGTACGAGTCGTCCGTGGGGTCCTCCGCCGGCTAAAGATTAATAATATATATATATATAAAACTCGTGTAACTCTGAGGGAACGCACGTCTGCATCTAACCACGAGCCCAGCTCGTCGTCCCGAAGTTCGCCCATCCCACCGAGGCACCCACGGACGATGGCGCTCACCCACCCGTCTGTACGGCGAACCATGGCGGGCTTGGCCTCGCTGAGGCTGATCATGAACTCGAGCGCGGCCTTGCGCACCTCCTCCGCCTCTTCGTCCAACAAGTCATCGTCGACGGGGCCCCCGTTCTGAGTTGGCGGGAAAGTGAAGCTCTGCGTCCCCGGGAAGGGCCTCGCCACGGTCGGCGTCGGTCCTGAATCGGCGGACGGTATGATCAGGGCCGGGAGGAAGGAGAGTAAGGCGTGGAGATGCGGAGCGAATAGTTGCGGGTGGGAAGTCGTGAGCGGGGTGAGGGTGATCAAGAATCTGGGCAGGTGGGCGTGGGAGAGAGCTGGGAGGGTGTCGAGCATCGGGTACATGAGCGATAAGGATTGCGCGACTTGGTGTTGGTCGCAGGACGTGAGATAAGAAACCGAAGCTCGAAGAGCCGCGTGCCGGACCTACAGAAAAAAACGGTTGATTTGGACCAACAAGTCGAAAGAAAAATACGCACTTCGACGCTCTGTCGGTCCTGCAAACCGTCCTGGAGCACCCTAAGAACCGCATCCGTCTGGAGATCCATGACGAGGTTGGGACAACCGGCAAAGATGCGGAACGCGCTGTCGCGGGCACTGGGGTCCGCTCCTTTGCACATGGAAAATGTTTGAGCCTGCAGTGCGTGCCACGGCCTGCCGCGCTCCATCGAGTTGTTGGCCAAGTCGCATATTGTATCGACGGCTTTTCGACGGACCGCGTCGATCTCCTCGTGCACGAGGGAATGGAGGAGGAGGCGCTCGATGGTGGTGAGAGTCTGAGCGGAGAGACGATCGTAGAGGGTCATGCGCGGAGATTTCGCGCTGGAACCGGGGGAAGCGCGAAAGAGGAGGCGTCGGAGGAGGACGAGAGAGAAGGAACGCATCTGGGCATGGCGTCCAGAACGAAGGTAAGAGGGGCGTTGTGGATCGACTTACCACTTCGACGGTGTCTGGTCGAGTAGCGAACTGGGTAAGGGCGAGGAGGTAGACATCGGGTCTGTGGGATAGACGCTCATCTACGACTACCTCTGCACTGATAAAGTTGTGTGAATTAGTTTATTTGAAAGGGAAAGAGAGAATATGTAGACGAGCTTGGATCTGATTTCGTTGTCACCTAAGACGAGATTGGAGAGGATTTGAGTGAGCTCAGCGGTGACATCTGGTGGGACGAGAGGTTCCATGATGAGAACGACTGTATTGCTTGGCCACTGCTATACCCAACGCTGACCTCATCATCATGACCACCGTCTAACGAGCTCAATCACAAGCTCTTCAGATATTACCACCAATTCCAAATTACTCCACGCCACGATTGCCCACTCTCCCTCATCCACCCATCCATTAACAACCTCGTGCTCCGCGCAGTCTAAGCGAGCGCTTTGCAGGAAGCGCCCAACACCCACGATAAGGGCGCAGATATCCTCTCAAGTCGGCAGCAGCCACAACCTTCGTCGCACTCAACTACCTCTGGGGCCTTGGGCTCGCTTGCTAACGTCGGATGCTGACATCCCCATCCTGACGCGTAGCCGCTCCGGAGCGCCTGGGCCGAGGGCGGAGGCAAAGACCTTGAACGCCCCGCCGCGTCTTCTACCCGTCTGTCTGCACCCAAAGACCTGGAACGACCTCCAGCCTGTCGCAGAGACCCAATACTATCTCCCCATCACCGCGGCCGTGCGCTGGCTCAGCCGGTTCTCCCCCGTGTGCATGAGTATGGGGTGCATTTATCCCGACGGGTGTGAATGAGTGGGATCGCTTTAAAGGTGATGTTAGCCGAGTAGGATTATGTGTACGGCAATACACACCAGGATTGGGGGATGTTAAGCCGCGGGTCGCGTCCTCGGGACCCACTGTTCTGATCTGAACTCAATTCTGAGGCTGGCTACTCTCTCGTTGTGCTTTGTAGACTTTGTAAGAGATAGTATGCGAACTGAGTACCAGATGACGTCGACAACAACGACCAAAAACTGACATCTGCTAAGAACTCAATACAAGGGGGCTCGGTGATCGCCAACGTGATACGAAAAGAAAAGAAGCGCTTTTCATCGAGGCTTCAACGGTTTGTTACTGCTGCCATTCGAGCGCCGCACGGCGAATGTCCGACTGTTTTACATGGTACCTCCTAATGAACCCATTTCCAAATGTGAGAAAAGAAAAATACGCGGGGATCGAAGATACTCACTTTCAAGTTCCTCAAGCAGCCCCTCATCCTCAGAGTCAAGGTCGAAATCTAAGGCAGAAGATCAGGTGATGTTAGCCATGGTGGTAGTGAGCAGGCTTACCACGACCGGAGATTAAGTACTGCATATAATCCCTTCTCTCCTCTAGAGTTGCATCAACCCCAGGGGGATCCCTACCATAACCATAATTATGCTCTCGTTCAGTGTTTTCCCCTTCCTCTTGACCCGTTCCCATAGTCTCAAACTCTTGGTCGTCATCATGAGCACGTGCGGCAGCCGTGTTCGGCCGAACCGATGGCCGCCAGTAGATGAGTTCCACTAGCTTAATGGTCTTCGCAATGAGTTCCATGACATCGGGAGGCAGCAGGGCTTGGTCTTGGGCTTGGGCTTGGGCTTCCACCCAGCGGAGATATCGCCTGAACTTGATCTCAGCATTGAGGACCACCAAGAAAGGGTTCAACAGTTGTTTGACAGGTCGGCCAGAATCAGGTGCAAAGGAAGGGAAGCGCGGGAAACTGTTGTCAGTTCCAGGTGATTCTCGCAAAGTGTTGTCGGGGGCGGCAACATAAGCTTTTCGTGAGATGTGGCCATCAGCGTGACCATAGACCGTGAGGACGTTCCCAGCGGGGAGAAGGTGTTTGGCATGCAGGGCCACTAATTCGTATCGTGCATCACTGACAGGGGGTGTATGGAACTGTGACAGCAAGGTTAAATGAATGTGCTCCATGCTTCAAATGTCAAGACTACTCACACTGGTAAGTCGTCGGCTATAGTTAAACCCATCGTCGTAATTTGTCTGTAAGATGGCATTCTCTGCCTCAACTAGATTAATGAGTTGGTCGAGTGTAGTTGAAGAGCAAGTGATGGCAAAAAGTGCATATTTGTCTAACATCACATGTAATCCGCGATCAACTTGTGTGAGCAAGAATTAGTTGGAATACACTGCTGCAGAATAAACTTGCTTACGGTTTGTGATATTTGTGGCATCGTTCAAACTGAAGCGAGAGTGAACAATCCCAAGATATTTGAAGGACTCTTCCTGTGCCATTGTCACTGGTATGAGATACAACCAATTGAAGGAAAGATCCAAAAACACAAACAATTTTTCCCTTCAGAGCATCACCCTTCCTAACTGCATTCACCCAGCGCACCTTTTCGTGAGCATAAGAAGAACTTTTGGTGATAAAACAGCGCTCAGCCCGCTTAATAGGGGCCGAACTGGTATGGGTTGAACTAGCAGCCGAGGAAGCACCAACGGAATGAGGAGCAGGCAGAATAGGTCCCACATCCCATTCTGAAACTCCCTCCAGTCTAGAGAAGGCATAGTTTGTTGTGAGTCTCGGCTCAGATCTATCGCTGTGATGCTGAGGATAAAGGGCGGACATTGCAGAGAGGTGACTGTAAGGTGGTGGGTGGCGATTGATTGTATGTGCGAGATGCAGAGTTCAAAGCTGAGTCCGAGTCTCGTCTGCAGTCAAATTCCCTCTTCACGCCACCACGGTATGACAACGCGAACCATACATCTCGCTCTGGACTTGCACTCAGTGCGCTTGTATAAGACCTACTTTCCAGACGCCGGTGGAGGGTACGCAAGAGGGTGCGTTTTGGTTCGTCATTTTTGCCGGTGAGCGCTCAGCGCCGCCGCCGGGCTCACAACAGATTATCCGCTCGAAAAGGCCAAGGGCGAGGCCTTCAGCGTATTTTGGGCCATCTTCCAATTCGGTCCTTTCATCGGCTCTGTCATCGCTCTCGCCATCAACTTCCGCTCTGGAACGCTCGGTAGCGCGTCAACAGCGACGTAATACCTGGTGTGTTTGTGTCGACTTTCCGCGTCCTCGAGTTCCTCATTCCCCAGCCTAGGCATTCGTGTTGGGGGCACGGCATCGAGCCTATCCTCCCTCCTAGCGTGATTGTATGCGCCGACGGCACTTTAGTGAAGGTCGAGGCGTCCCCGACCGTGCACCTCCGTGGACTTTCTCGTATTCTAACTCCCCTAAATGATCTCAACTTGAGTAAGCTGGGGAACAGACTCGCAGACCGCCGTCCCTAGGCACGATCACTCCAAAGTTTCCGACTTCGGCGCACCTCATGGGGTCTCTTCCCACCATTGCTCTATAATGCTTGTACACGAGTAACACGACTGGAGCACAAGCCATTTTGCCTCTCTCACTCAGGCCATACAAGTCTCATCACGCATTTCCATCTACTCCGTGTCCTCGCCCCAAATTCTTTATGCCTAGGCGGTTTCGTGGTACTGAGAAGGTTCGTGTCTCGTGCATCTTTTGCGCCCTGACACAGATTCTGACGCTCACGCGCCCAGCCGTACATCGGCGAGGCCTGCTGGGCTTTTCCTTCTTGGTCTCATTATCGGTGGGTCCATACTGTTTGTTGATACAATTTCTTGGGCGAGTCTGGGCCTCCTTCCTCTCGTGCTGGAGTGTGCTCCAGCGCCCGCGTGCTGTCCGGATTGTGCGTCTCACGAGTCTGATGACTGTGAACAGTGACCCACGCTATTTATTTATATTATTGTAGTAGATTTGATAGTGAAAATGCAAGTATATGTTCGAGAGGTGGCCCGTCCTACGGTCCAACCAACGGCATCCGGCATCCGCGGCACGGTCACGACACCTACTGAAACATCCTCCAAGCGCGCAGTCCACAAGTGCACCCAAGAGTGCACCAAGCGTTCAACGTTCAACAACCTGGCGCTCCATTGTTCACCATTGTTCATCCTGGTTCTCCTTG
>QFDV01004475.1:0-26402 GCA_003315845.1 Lactarius trivialis
ACTCGGACCCGCTTCATGCAGTGGGCTACCCTTGTCCGCCACGCCCCGACGGGGACTCGCATCGCCTGCTTCTCACCAGCCCACGAAGCAAGACATAGCTGCCCGGGCTCAACTTCGAACCTTCGCCCATTATACTCTTTACGTGGAGTGGGGCAGCACGATACCTTCAGGGCATTGATAGGTGTGCTAGATCATATCTACCGGTTCGTGCGGATATTCATTGAGGCCAACGAGCTCCGGACGGAGTTGCGGAGGGTCGAAGATTCGACTCGGAGCTGAGCAAGATCCCAGTGGTATTTCCTGCAAGGAAATGTAAGCTTGCAGCCGCAGAGCTACCGACCTCTACCAGAAAATATGCACATCTATGTTTAAAACTTATCGACATCGATAGACGTGATGTCGCTAATCATTAATCTTTTGCCACTTTTGCCACTTTTGCACAGGTGTCTGCTTCAGGAGAGATTACTCAAGATCCCAGCCATATTACCATCGTTAATCTGAGCTCACATACACCCCAGTGGCGAACAAAGATTAGCAAAAACAAAAGTAACTATACAGGATTTAAACAACCACGGTTACACAGCCTTAAGCCAATTCGAATAGCAGGATCTCCGCGACACTTTCACCAGTATTTTCCACGCTGACCATGGTTCCGTTGGAAGAAGTGATATAGACCCCATCTCCCTCCCGCAGTGTAGCATCCTGAGTGCCAGGCGCATATACGCGGACGGTATTTCCAGAGGCCGTGCCAGAGTTATATCCCGAAGTTTGCACTACGTGGACATATGCTTTTAACGACGGAGCGCTTAGCTCGTGGGACAAGCTTCTTCCAGGCGAAAGCAGTGTGGCGCGGAGGGAGAGGGGCGAGTGCACGGGAGCGGGGCCCTTAGCTTCACGAGCGTCAGAAACGCCAGCCTCTCCCACGGGCGCAACCACGCGTACCCACTGGTCTTTCTTCTCTTCATCAGTGAAGTGCCTGTTGCATCACATATTAACGTCAGAGATTAGAACACAGTAGAAGTGACGCTTACCTGGTGAAGTATGTTGGTGCGAGGTTCGAGACCGAGGGCTTGCTCCAGATCTGGAGGAAATGCACTTGTTTGTCTCCGTGAGCGTACTCGCTGTGGCGGATGCCAGTACCTGCAGAGGTCATCTGCAAGTCCCCACGCTTGAGCACCTCTGTGTTGCCCATGGAGTCGTCACTACACGATCTACATCAGGAACGCTTCTAGGTAAGACGTATTGAGCTAAGGACTCACTGTCGCAATTCTCCAGAAACGATATAGGATAATATCTCAAACTCGCGATGGCCGTGAGTCCCGAAACCGGTATGGGCCTCGACACGGTCCTCGTTCATGACGCGGAGGCTCCCAAATTGAGAGTGCTGGGTATCGTAATAGCTGGTGCAAGTTAGCACAGTGGGTAACTGGCATTAATGGGACACATACTCTGCGAAGCTGAACGTATGGAACGTTTTCAGCCAGCCATGGTCACTGTTACCACGTTCGGTGCTGGGACGTAGAAGGAATTCGGTACTACCAGACATAGTTGAAGTGGAAGTAGTAAGAGTCCTGGACAGGATGTGTCGATTGGTGAGTGCAGAGATGGGTGTAAGGAGACGAAGTAGGGAAGCCAGTTTAATTTCTGCGCTGAGTTTCTCTCACTTTAAATGCAAAGTCTGATGTGAACTTGAGGTCGATAAAAGGATCGCTTCGGATTGTCCTCAGCAACGTCCTCAGTCATCGATGTCATCACACACTACCACGATTTCCTCTTTCGGTAAAAAGAAATACATGGATGACAAAGCTAACCGAGTGTCGGAGTCCCTTCTGGAACTTGCCAGTGAGCTTGAGTTGTGGCCAACACTGTCGCTGAAATCAACGGAAGAGCCATCAGCTCCTTCCATGCGTTTATGGCAGGTGGAACAGCGAGTTCTGGCAACCATGGAACTGCTCTACACTCTAGCACGGCCGACTCGCTTTGCGACATGGTCAAGACCACTGGACGGAATAGAAATTTAGGCGTGTACATTCGTCATGGCTTCAACTCCGTGGACTAGACTGCCAGCCCCGTCTGCTATCGCTGTCGTTAAACATCCTTGCCCAGTCCTGGTGTATCTTGGTGAGCTCTTGCACGTTTCCGATCCTCAAGGAGGCTCGATTTCAAGATGAAGCTGCTCGTACCTCTCGTATCTTTGGTTCATACGCTCCCGCTACTCGCCATGGCTGTCTCACTTCGAGGTTCGCCTCGATCTCAGGGTCTTCCTATCCCTATCCGCAAGCGGGGTTCGACGCTCAACGCGCATGGTTCCGTTTCCCCACATTTCTTGCAGAGCAACCTCCAGCAATCTGTCGCGTCAGTCTGCTTCGCGCTTTTCATATTGTGCTCGTTTCTAACTCGGGATCTCAGCAAGTTCCAAGACGGGTTTACTGCGTACGAGAGGAACACGGGCGAAAGGCATCCCCTGGACATGCTTCCGGACTTACAACAAGAGAAACGGGCCATGGGTTCTATCCCGCTTGCACCGGCCGACCAGCAACTGTGGTATGGGTCGATTTCCGTGGGTACCCCCGCGAAGAAATTCCTCGGTGCGCTTCACCTTTTCTCTCTCCCGTATCGCCAATTGATGGCGAATCAGTGGATTTCGACACGGGGAGCAGCGATCTGTTCTTGCCCGGACCACTCTGTAGAGATACCTGCTCCGGACATGCTGTGTATGACCCGTCTGAGAGCTATAGTGCATCTGACACCGGGAGAAGTTTCCGCCTTAAGTTTGGCGATGGTTCAACTGCCACTGTCGAGGGATACACCGACGTTGTCTCCATTGCGGGGTTGTCCGTAAGTTGGCTTTTACCTGCTAGGCTGCGTGGTCTCAGTAGCGTACATTCTAGGCCAAAGGACAAGTGGTTGGCGTCGCCAGTGAATATTCTCCAGGTTTCTACATTTCTACGTTCGCACCGGACGGTCTGCTGGGACTCGGTTTTCAATCAGTCTCGAAGTACAACGCTACCCCATTCTTCATCAACCTTATCTCGCAGGGCATCGTTTCCAGCCCCGTTTTCGGTGTGCGGCTGGCAAATGAAGGTTCCGAGTTATTCCTTGGTGGGACGAACAGGATGCTCCACCGAGGCGACTTCGCTTATGCTCCAGTTACCAAGGAAGTACGGTGTACTTCATTTCCGCTACTTTCAGAGGCTTACGTCCTCATCCAGGGCTACTGGCAAGTCACCCTCGATGGGATTACGCTCAATGGTCGCCAAGTCTTCTCAGCGACTCAGGCTATCATCGACACTGGTTCGACGCTCATCCTAGGTCCCGCCGACGTAGTTGAGGCAATATATGGACGAATTCCCGGCGCATATCCCACTGATGGGACCAAATCAGGACTATACACTAGTTCGTCATCTCGCGACGCTTTCTAAGCCCAACCCTGAAACAGGTCTTATCGTCAGTTCCGTGCGACTTCAACATGACCATTGCACTCAAGTTTGGAAGAAGGGCGTTTCCCATTTCACCCAATATATTTAACCTTGGACCTGTCAATGGCCAACCGAATCGGTGTTATGGCGGGATGGCGTCTCAGTCGAAGTTTGGTGAGAAGACTCTTTCGATAACATTGTCGAGATGGGTCGGCTGATCGATATTTCGTTGGTAGTACGCTTCTGGATTTTGGGGGATACGTTCTTACAAAACGTCTACACTGCCTTCGACTTTGGTCGGAAGAGTGTTGGGTTTGCTTCGCTCGTCGAGCCGTCGTAACCGCCCTTATCATACAATGGATGTTACGAATCCATCTTGTTTATTCCATTAACGCTTCAGGTTGCACTAGTAAATTCCTGTCTTTTCGTGAGATGTCGACAGACCATCCCCTAAACTGCCACTGTTCTCATGATGGGACGCATATTTATCGTTGTAAGTTACGCAGTGGGTTAAGGGAGCGGACGAAGGTAATATCCTGAGTCAAGAGAGATGATGTCCTTACACGAAGAGAGGTGCTATCAAGTTAAGGCACAACTTCACATGCAAGTTCACGCAGGTTTACACTGCTGGGCCTGCCACTGGGGCTAGTAAGAATTCAATTAACTTAGTATTGAACGCAAGCATGTCCTCTGGAGTCGGAGAAGGTGCGCTCTTCAGATGCTCCGCTGGTCATTAATGATCATTCCCAAACCATGTTACTCGAACTCGTATGATCCCACCTGATGCCTGCAGGGGCCAAGCCGATGCGGTCTGACGCTGGCCATTTCGATGGTCGCAGAGAATGTGTGGAAGTTCACCTGGGCGACGCGAACCCAAGCTCGGCCGTTGCTTCGAGAAACCGCGAAGTATTCGGAAGTGTACCCAAGGAACGCTCGCTCAGTGAAGAAACCAACATAGAACTGCTCGAGGATTGGGGCATTGATACGGGCGAGAAGGCCTTCCAGATAAGCACTGGCGCCGATGAATCGAGGCAACGAAGTGTGATGAACGTCTGGTGCCAGTGGTCGGGTACTCACATCATGGTCAAAGATGGGTGGGCGAAAACCAACCGACAATGTTTTGAGTTGGGGCGTACATTCGAGTAGGTCAACTAGATATTCCGAGGGAATGTGAACTGAGGTGGGGATGCCTTCGAGTACAGGTGAATGGGAGTTGTGAGTATCTGGGTTCCTGTTTGGAGACATTTATGAGGACGAGATGGAGCTCGGAATGATCTGGGGAGTAGTAACTTGAAGTTGGCTGCGAGGCGGTACCGTATATAGTAGCTCTGCGGGGCGTGAGATACTGTAACCTCAGGCCCGTGTTGTACCTAGGTCAACGTCCGGTCAACACTAGGTCAACGCATAGCGAAGGTGTTGGCTCAACTTCTCTGTCTGAAAAGAGGATGAACTACGACCACCGCCAGTGCCCACATATCTTCCCAGACACCTTCTACACCGCGCCTCTAGACGCATGGGCGGCCGCCATCCAGCGTGATCCCTCCCAGGCTGAGCAGTGTCTCATTGAGCAGGTCGTCCACTACAAAGCCCTCTCCGACATGGAGCACGAGTTCCTCATCGTGCACGCCCGTCACCCATCCGGCTCAAAGGTCGTCCTAGGCGTCGACCGTAACGCAGATATTCTCGCGGCTGCCCAGCAGCAGCATGCGTCTACTGAGGCGGGGCCGTCTTCGTCCATGGCATCGTCCTCGGCACGATACCTCACCACATTCATGCGCTTCTGTCAACCACCACCACCACCACCACCATCTCCCGCCGAGGTCCGGCAGCCCGCGGCGTATGACAGCGTGCAGGTCTCGCATGACGCCACGCCCGTGCCCATTCTAGCCGGACAAGGCCCCTCCGTCCCTCTCTCGACCGTCTCTTTCTCTCTCGCGCCCTCCGCGGCAGGGGGCGAACCACCAGGACGCGCGACCCGGCGCCCATCCCTGCTGCACCTCTCCGTCCTCCTGCTCACCATCCGCGCACACTTCCCGTCGTATGCGCTCCTCCAGTACCAGTGCTACTTCTTCGCGCGCGCGACGTGCCTCGCCCTCGTCGACATCTTTGGCGGGGCTGAGGTACAGCATGAGGAGGGACAGAGGGCAGCGACGTGGCGGGGCGTACACGTGTCTCTGTATTCGGCGGGGCGCGCGGCGCTTCAGAACATGCTGTTGCTCCCGCTTGTGGAATTCCCCGTGCTCATCGTACCTGCAGGGCTCTTTGCGGCATACAGCGCGGTGAAGCTGTACGATGGGAACGTGGTAGAGAGCGACGTGGACAGGCGGCGGATTAGGTGCGTCGATTTTGAAGGTGACGCGGTGCGGGATGCTAACCCCGGTCATGTCATGTAGCGATGGAAAGATTAGGGAGCATGCCATACCACCCAAGTACCACGCAGCTTGGCAGATATTTGTGCGTGATAGCGCAACGGCCACGAAGTAGCGTCAAGCTACTCCATCTGGTTGAGAATCGTGCACCTTTACTGAGTCCGTTTTACAAATGCTACGGCCACTTGAAGAGGATTGGTGAGCATGGGCATTTCACGGACAGTGCGTCTGTGTGCCTAATCAGCAGCCACATCGCATGTATAACTACCAAGTGCCGTGCTATGTATTTTACGAGGACGCAACTTATATCTCAGTCGCACATGTATTGACAGATGGATTTTAAATGAAACGTCGATATTGGGGCACTAGAAATAGAGACTAGGAGGATAGATTATATATGTGATGTTCTAACAAATGTCTCGCAATGCTGGCAAGATGCAAGCATGTGTGCTCTGCCTGCGCAAGAACATGGGTATTGTGCGCAGTTGCAGACGGACTACTATCAATGCGAGTGAGGCGACATCCCGGCTGGTGTTGATGTCTAATACATCGACGGTGGTAGTGGAAAAAAAGAGTAATGGGGTGCGCGAAGGATGTGAGAGACATGAACAATGCGTGCCAGACGAATAGCAACGAGACAAAACATGTACTACAGTCAATGACCGGATTGTTGTCCCACTGTCCGAGTCGAAGCTCTCGCACCTATTCTTTAAGCTTTAAGGGTCACAGAATATCCTCGCAGAGACTCGTGGTTGGGTTTGGCCGCCCCTTCCCCGCAGCGTCTAGACGCTGAACTCTGCGGCGAGTCCCGTAGTTTCTTCCCTATTTGTGATACATAATTTGCCGCAGTTCGCTTGAGTTTCACGGATTTGAAGGCGCACGCACGAATCCGTCGATGATCTACCTTTTAGAATAGTCATTCCCGAGCCAGTTTCGGCCAAGAGCTCTCCAGGCTCTTGTCCACCGTCGCGGAACTAATCATCGCGTGGGATGTCGAACAGTGGTGGCCGCGTTCAAGCGGATGAATGGCAAACTATGTCCGGCAAGTCGGGAAACAGCTAAAGCGACACTCGACGTTGCGCACGCCTTCCAGCAGGACGACTGGCCCGTCATGGATCTTCTTCCCAGAGTCGAGGTCCTTTCGGTTCTGCTTTCGGTCGTGAATAGGGACGAGCTCCATCTGTGATGCCTTTGGACGGACGGCGGCGGGATGGATCCGAGAGGCTAGTTGACATATAGCTGGTCGACATAACCCCGAACCCGGTTGGCAATCCTCTGGAACGCGACATACTAGACAAAGATACGTCGCCATTCCAGCACACTGCTACTGGATCGATGACGTATCTTCGCCTAGTATGTCGCATTGAGTCCGCAGACCTCAACGAGCTTGTTTTCGCAACACCCCTGACGCGCTGACCATGATGGACGGACAGGAGCTTTAGAGTCAACCATCATCGTTCTACCATCATCGCAATTCAGGTACCCGTAAAGCTTGAGGTCAAGTTTTCTGAAACTGCCTGCTATTTTCTCAAAGATAAAATAGGAAAGGTTTGTTTTTCGAGATTGCCTGGTCAAAAGAATCATCGTTGCTCACATATTATATCATAGTATTCCCCCTGAGCAGCAACGTATGTGATCATCGCATCATTACTTTCGTGGCAGGTTCCCTTTGAGCGATGACTACGAAACCTGTCCGCATTGGATTGCTTCAGCGTAGGACTCGAAGCCATGTTACTTACGTTATCGACCATCAAGCTTCAAGGGCGGCCGCTGTTACTTCTCGACCTCAAGCCATCGGCTGACTTTCACCAGGATTCGGGACGGGAAAAGGCCATCTGCCGACCAGTCACGATGTACAACGACAGTACGCCATTTCGGCAATTGGGAAAAGATAGAGGGCGAGTTATGTCACGACAGGCAATGGGAGTAGTGGCGGTGGCGGTCAGCCAGTAAAGGGTGTTGCCAAATTGAACTCTTTGTGGCTGTTGGAACCCATCAGCAAAATAATAAGTCAACTCAAGAGTCAGCATGTATTGACAATAGATTTTCAATGAAACATCGATATTGGGGCACTAGAAATAGAGACTAGGAGGATACATTATATATGCGATGCTCTAACAAATTGTCTCGTAATGCTGGCAAGATGCAAACAGAATTAGAAGTGTGCTCTGCCTGCGCAAGAACATGGGTATCGTGCGCAGTTACAGACGGACTACTATCAATGCGAGTGAGGTGACCCGGGGATCCCGGCCGGTGTTGATGTCTAATATATCAGCAAACGGATGCGCGCTAAAGGTGATGACGTGGTAGTGGAAAAAAGAGTAATGGGGCGCGCGAAGGATGTGAGAGACATGAACAATGAGACGGGAGACAATAAAATAGGGTCGTAAAGTCATGCCAGACGAAGAGCAACGAGACAAAACATGTAGTCATGAGAGCAGCGCAGAATGACCTGGGGAGAGGGCATAGAGGCGGGAGAGGAAGGGTTCTAAGATCATTGGCCTGCATAAAGGGGAAACAGAGGGAGAGAGAAAAGGGACGATGATTGACAGTCAGCGGCGTACTGGTGGAGTACATCCGGCGATCAACCGATGATTACCACCAGCTGTTAGGACCCCCACTACCGCCGGAGTAGCCACCACCGCCGCCACCGTAGCCACCGCCACTGGAATGGGGTCCGCCACCACCGCTGTAACTTGCTGACCGTCCTCCGAAATTGCCGGGGCCACCACCAGATTGACGGTAGTCGCGTGTGGAACCGCCACGCCGGGTACCTCCACCACGACCGACACGGCCCCGATACCCCCCTCCTCCGCCGCCACCAAAGCCTGATTCATGGGCGACGGACTCGAGCCAGGGGGGAATTTCTTGGTTTGCTTCACGGAGCAATTCAAGGAGGTCCCGAACGATGTTTTTGTTACCACGGTTGAAGAATGCTGTCGACAATCCCGTGTTACCAGCGCGACCAGTGCGGCCAATACGGTGCACGTAATCATCGATGTCACTGGGTAGGTCGTAGTTGATGACATGAGTGACGTTGGGAATGTCGAGTCCTCGAGCGGCAACGGCAGTTGCAACCAAAACCGGTGTACGACCCTGACGGAACGTTTGAAGTGCCATCTCGCGCTCACGTTGTGTGCGGTCCCCATGTATCGAGGTGGCCGCGAAGGAACTGCTGAGAAGGAAGTCAGACAGCATATCTGCCATCCGCTTTGTCTCCACGAAAACGAGCGTCAGGCCAGTCTGATTGGAGGTAAGGAGATCGAGAAGCACTGAACGCTTGTCGTGGTCTTCAACGTATTCAATCTTCTGCGTAATATTCTCGGAAGTGGAACCAACGCGGCCAACAGATAGGAAGATATAGTCCTTCAAAAAATCTTTGGCAAGCATTTGAATGTCCCGAGGGAAAGTAGCAGAGAACATGAGCGTTTGACGATCGTGAACTCCCGGCATGTCTTCTTCCTGGACGATTCTTCGGATTTGTGGCTCGAAACCCATATCAAGCATGCGATCGGCCTCATCCAGGACTAGGTAACGGACATTGGCGAGGCTAATGCGACCACGCTCGATAAGGTCAACAAGACGACCAGGAGTGGCACTAAGCAAGTCGCAGCCGCGTTCGATCATACGCAGTTGCCCGTTGATGTCGGCACCGCCATAAACGACGGCAGGGCGGACCCAAGAGCGGTAGGCAAACTTGCGTGCCTCCTCATGAATTTGGTTTACGAGCTCGCGAGTAGGCGCAAGAATTAGAGCCGTGGGGTAAGCCTTGCGTGTTCGCCCATGAGAAGATGCGTTCGCGTTCGCGCCAATCGGAGGACCATTCGTGAAGGAAGCAGAGAGAATCGGGAACAAGAAGCCTGCAGTTTTCCCAGAACCAGTCTGCGAATAAATGAGAACTAGAATAAAATTATCACGAACGGTGGGACGAACCTGAGCACAAGCCATCAGATCTCTCTCGCCCGCAACAATCGGTATGGAGTACTTTTGGACGGGGGTTGGTGTAGTGTAGCGAGAGTAACCTATGTTCTCCAAAAGAACTGGGTCTAGGGGGGGACTCGTGAAGGCAGTGATAGGCTCGGGAACGCCAGCACCTGTCGCCTCGACAGGGATATCATCGTACTTTTCAAAGTTGATGCCGGTATGTTGTTTGGACGGATCTTCGGCATCACCGTACAACTCCTTTTCAAGGCGCACATTACGCCCCCCGACGATGTGCTGTCCGTCTCTCCAGACGCCATACCCAGATGTTTCACGTGGGCTAGAGTCATGCCTAGGACTACCACCACCATAGTTGCTTTGTGGTCGTTCAGACCAATTGTCGGTACGGCGGTTACCCCCAAAGGCAGAAACCTGCCCATTCGTGGATCTATCTCCAAAACTAGCCTTACCACCCCCATAACCGCCACGTGGGAAAGGAGAGGAGGTCCGGGAGTCGTTCCAGCCGCTCCTGTACGGATCAAAGTTGTAGAACTGAGACAAAGAGGTAAAGATAGAGACAAACCCGTCGATGCTAGAAGGGGTGGAAGGGGAGGAAGCAGCCCGCTGCGATGCTCTCAAATGCGGAGGCACATATGCAGATTTTGTGCCGTTGACACCAAGAGACGCTAGTGAGGATGAATAAGGAGAATAAGTGGATGTGATGAAAGTAAAGCGCACCGAAAGACGACTCGAGACCTGTAGTACCGTTTACAATTCCATTTGACATATTAGAAGAAAATGGATGTTTTTTGCTTTTTTCTTGAGTGAGTGAAGAGGAAGACAAGTTCTATAAGCCTCTGGATGATGGCTGAGAAAGAGGGAAAAAAAGACAACGGATGTCCGTCGCTGAGGACGCCCAAAAAATTCCCGTGAGAACAAAGTTTGTCAGCTGTCCCACGATTGCCTTGGTTGGTCACGTCAGTCAGTGCGTGTCATTCTGAGTCATGGCGTCCCCTCCACAACCCCAGCAGCAGCCAATGCAGGCCCAAGTACAGCAGCAAATACTGCCACGTGCAGATCCAGTAATGCAGGCAGTAATCGAAGCAGATTTTCGCCCCGTCGACCTCACTCTGGACTCCACCAACGTGGCTGCACTTTGTGCAACGCACTCTCGTGAAAAGTGTGATGAATGCGACGTAGACTATACCCAACTGAACCGCCTATCTAAAGTCCTCGCTGCCAACCCTACACTGCTTTGCCCGCCCCCGCCCAACGTTGTCAATCAGAAGCTGTCCCAGATTATTAATCAGACAAAGGAGGAAGGGAATGTACGTGTCTTTGTGCCACATCAGCTTCCGTCTAAGTACGCGTCAGGCCCTTTTCCGAACACACCAATGGGAAAAAGCCATCGGTCGCTATACCCAAGCGGCGGGCTTCGCCATCCAACGCGCGCCTTGGGAAGCCCAACAAATTATGCGCGAGGAGCTTTCGACCGTCCTCTCCAACCGCTCTGCAGCCTATTTCGAGAATGGCGAGCTTGTTTCCGCGCTTACGGATGCTGAGGCCGTGATCCAGCTCAAAAAGCCCTGGTCGAAGGGTCACTTCCGCAAGGCCAAGGCACTCATCGCACTCGGATACTTAGCCCAGGCGAAGGAGGCTATCCAATACGGACTGCAGTTCGACCCTACCAACGTGGTATGCGATGTGCTTCTGCGATGGTCATTCAAGTTCTGACGTTGTTACCCGCAGGAAATGATGGGCGTACTTCAGGACATAGAACTCGTCTTGCGAAGCTATGCAGACCAACTCCGCCCAGACAATGCGCCCGGCGCAACGGGAAATGCTACATGATGTATATTCTTTCATACCCTGCATATTCCTTAATTTATCACATCATACCGCATCGGCTGCATGTCAATGGACTTGCTGGCATATCGCTGCGAATACTCTGTTCCATTCTTCATTCATCCACCCACCCCTTTGCATTCTCCCGGTTGGACATTTTAAGCCAATTCAGGTGTAGGGGAGTGGCATGATTCTGTGATTCGGAAGTAATAATATAATCTATACATCTGACCGCCGGTACCACTGGGACACAATACAGACAACGTGAACAAAAAGGCTTGAGCAAGGGAGTGACGCAACTGGATCTATCCTTAGTCAAAATAAAATAAAATTGAAGAGTACCGCGAAACCTTGGTAGGTGCTCTACCCTATGGTCTGAAACGCTTCGACGCACTCCTGCGGTTCACGGAAGACACGGAAGACAATGCTCGGTGGTACCTCTATGCACGCCCTCCAAACTCGTATCTGTAAGTTCAAGCGCTGCTTGTCCGACTCGGAATTAGGCAGGCGAGCTATACAGGGTGGAAGGGGCTGTGACATGCTTCCGCATCCTGGCTCTGGGGATAGAGGATCCATGTAGTTTTCCGTTGGACCGCTTCCGTACAACAGGGCAGGAATGGTGTCATCCGTTGACCCAGATGATGCCCGAGATACTGCAGGGGATGGAGGGAGCAACTGAGAGCTCATAGACCTAGGCGACCATCGCCCATCCCGCGGCGCCTGGCCACCCGATGAACCCTTCCTCTTCGTTTGTAGATCCTGCGCGGTTATCCTGCCGTCTCGAACACAAACACCGGTGGGATCCTCGATACCACTTTCGCTATCCTCGTACGTGTTCACGTCACGAATAAAGATGCAACGGATCTGCTGTGGGTACTCTCGTGCGACGTTAGCATAGAGTTCAAGGTCCTGTTCACCTGAATCCCCAATAAGAATAAACTGCGAAAGGGGGAATGACTTGAGGACTTCAACAACGCCATCACGCTTCCGATCCGCTGGCGCGGACAGCAGGCCGCTGAACAGTGAACGTGTTCCGTATGATCGCAAACGAACCGAGCCAGCAGGTAATTGAGCGAGCTGGAAGAAGTCGTTGATGACGGGAAGAAGCTCGAAAGGACCGTTCGACTATGACATATTCAACTTTCGAACGGGGTAAAGCTGACTAGTAGAAGCTCACCACATAGTGAAATCGCACGCCGCGGCGCCACATCTCAGTGTACCACTCTCCCATCCCGGGTATTACATTTTCTTCTAGATCCTTGACGAAGACGTTGTGGAACACGATTCGCGCGCCGCGAGTCACACCGGACATTTTCACCGTATCATCGATATCTGATATGACGCGTATCGGACAATGTGTGAGGGGGACACGTTCCTCTGCCGTTGCAGTTGGTACATATAACGATGGAGGGGGCGTCGCAGGTGGAAAGAACTCGCTCTGCGTCTCCGGGCGGCTTGGAGGTGGCATCAGCTCCGCAGCAACAGAGAGATCCTGTTCATGAGTCGTATTGACGAACGCTATTGGTGCGCCTCTTGGGAGAGTACAGAGGATATCCCAAGGGATGGAGATGCGGATTTTAAATGACCCATTTACGTCGGTGATGGCCAATTCCTCGGCAAGGGGTTTCTCACTTGGGCTCTCGGCCCCAGTCAAATCAAAGTAGGGACGTACGGAGACCCGCAATGTGCGGTTTGAAAGCACACCAGCCCAGAATGGACGTAGACGTGTCTCAAGATTGGTGTGCCAACGCAGAACATCTACTCCAGTCACGGATTTAAGGGACCGAACTGAAGGCAGTTCAGATGTAGAGTGGGCAGGGGTGAAGGATGGCGATGAAGGACGACTTGGTGTAGGAGTGCCCGAGGGAGTAACTTGTTGTGGATGGCGCAAGGCCCGCTTCTCCCACTCTGGGGTAATGTCGTCGGGCCTTGGAGGTAGTTCTATTCCTGCAAGCAAGTCTTCTGTAGACTTAGACAAAACCTGGCTCCCACTGGGGAGGTTGTCCTCGTATTCATATGGATCCGGTAGCTTCGGCAAGGACGCAAAGCCTGAATTGAGCGAGCGGTTAGCTCAATACTATCAAAGGAAGAGGGGAGCGAGCCAACTTTTCGCCAGCCTCAGGATTGTCCGCTGGGAACGTGACAGTGTATTGGAAGTCTTGTGTTTGACTACGTACCCAGAAACGAAGATTTCGATGTCATATGGTGCATCTGCGGACCATGAGCGAACTCTTCTCCTCGGACACCAAGCAGTCGTTGGCGTACCTGCACGATTTGATGACGGGTGGTATCTCTTCGACGCCCAGCCCGGAAGCAGCACGACCCTCTCCGTGGTCGCCACATCATCCGAATCACTGTTGGTCCGCTTCGTCAATCTCTGACTCCAGCTTGGCCTCTTCGGGGCGCTATCGGGGTATCCAGTTTCGGAGGATAGGGAGTCGCTTCGTGTTGGTCGTTGGGCGAGATAATCTTTGATTGGAGCGAGGCGTGCAGCGGCGAGTGACCTCCATGAGCGCCCGCGCATGTCTTGGGCCATATGAAAGTTTGTCGATTCTCGGAAGAGTTATTCGATACCGGGTGGTGGATTATTCGAGGTCTTCGTCGCGTTTCGTTGGTCGAGGGGTCGAGGGACGGAACGGGTCGGCAAACACGGGGAGAAATAAAGGCGTCTAGATCGGTCGTTGGACAGGTTGACTCACAACTACTGGAACATATATGTATCATCACCCACCGGAACTGTTGGGAGGTGGAGGCGCGCGCCGGGTGCCTCGGCCATGCTGTGGCCCTGACTCATGATACGATATCAGGGCTTTGACCGCCCGCCCGGTTTAGGCAGCCTGTTCGCCTGCAGACCGAATGTTAACTCTAGGCACTGCGAAACGGGAACTTGTATAATGATATATGCAAACACAACACAGAATACCTACAACAAAGCCGGAAGGAATAATGCTACATGTTATTATGAACTGTCCGAGTCGTTTCCGGGTGATGGAAGATCCCACTCCAAGACGGAACGTCCCGTCAAAGCGAGGGAGGCCATGACATCAGAGAACCAAATATCGGATAGCGTCGGCGATGATGTTAACAATGGCGAATTAGCAAACGCGATTGCTGAGCCACGAACACTGCCACCTCTGGCGACCGCCTGCACTACCACATTCATCGCCGTCGTTTGGATCCGAGGCAGTGCAACTCGCTGCAGTAAAGGCGAAACATCTGTTTCTTCTTCCTCCGGAATTGGGGGTAAACCAAGCAGCTCCTGTACTGGGCTGTTCGCATCCGCCTCCAGACACAGGCCACCCTCTGAAATTGTTTGCAGTTCCGTGCGGAGTAGATCCTCTACGTCGTCGCCACAAATGCGTGCTGCTTCCGCCGCCTTGTACTTGAGCGTCATTGCCTCGAGGCGAAGTCCCAGCCCACGCACCGAGACAGGCGCGAAATTGTGTATAAACGGTTGGCCGTCTGCGCGGGAGTCTACATCCTTGTCGCCGGCGGAAGATCGCAATTGCCAATGCTCATCATAATCCATGACAAGCGTGTCGATAGAACCTCCGTCCGACGCGGAATCGGCGTCAACGATGTCCTGAATGGGAGGTGCGTCGCTATACAGATCGAGTTCTTGGCGAAGGTGGTGGATTGTGTTCTCCGCATTGTCCAGCCGCTCTTGTGCTTCGAGAAGCTCCTCCTCCAATGCGTAAGATCTGTCAATGGTCATGCCTAATTCATCGCGCAAGTCCCCGTTCTCCGCATCCGTCGTCTTGAGTCGGTGGCGCACTGCTGAGGCCTCTGCCTCAAGGTGGATGATCCGATTTGTGGACACGACGGCGTTTCGCTGGGCGCCCTCGAGCTCGACGCGCAACTCCAAAATCTCCGCCTCCGAGGCCTCGAGCCTTTCCTGGATATCATCGAATGCGGGCTCGCGATGCTGGTCGCATGCTTCAGAGTCTGCGAGGTCCTCGATCTTTTCTCGAAGGTCCTGAATGAAGGCGTCCTTGCACTGTATGATGGAATCGTAATCCTCCTCGAGGTCGTCGCTAAAGGCACGCGATTCGTCCAGAAGTGCGCGGAGAATAACTACTTCTGCCTCGAGGCAATCGATATCCGACCGGTACGTTTCCACAGTTGCCTCCAATGCCTCAATAGCTCTTCGATCTTGCCTTGCAGCGCCCTCTAGAGATATTATTCGGGACTGTGCTTGAACTGAAGAGGCCTTGAAGTTCCGTACGAGACGCCGTTCTTCTTCCGTAGCTGCCCGCAACTCCTCGATGAGGCGATGTCCATGCTCGATGTCAACCTCCAGATCTCGGATGCGGCACTGATCCCGCTCGGAAGCGGTCCGTAATTGAGAGACAAGATGTTCCGCGTCTTCTGCGTCTTGTTCCTCCCGGTGACAATCCATACAGTGATTTACCTCGTCGAAAAATGTCTGAATACCAATCTCGACCGGGGCAGTAGACCAAGAAGTGGAGTCTGGGGAATGTCCTGACAACGTATCTTCTTCTGAGACTTTCGCTAATGCCTCCAATCCGATGGTGGCTTGTATTAGTGCGTCCAGGATCTCATCGTGCGAGACGCCATCGAAGTCGAGATTACTCGTGGGAGCTGGCTGCGGCGATGATGCTTTCTCGAGTTCGGCTATGCGGGCTAGGTGTTTGGCGCTCTCCTCGCATGCTTCCGCTAGCTGTGTCTTCAGCTCTTCCGACTCGCGCTTCGCATCCTCTATCTCCCGGCGTTGGGCAGCCGATCCCCCACGTATATCGCGTAGCTTCATGCGCAGCTGCTCGATCTTGCGTTCCTGCAGTTGGTAGGCACGTGCGTCTGCATGTGCGTTGGCGCGGGCGTTGGTTAAGCGACGCTCAGTCGTTTCGAGCTGCACTTTGAGGGCCGTGGTCTGTTCATGAAGAGTAGATACTTGTTGATCGCGAGCACGGAGAACACAGTCAAATTCGCGGACAGGCCGCATAGTAGTGCGACGAGGGCGGGAAGGCATAGTCGGCATGACTCCAAAAGAGCCCTTGGTGAATGACGAGTCGAGATGTAATGGCGTACTGGAATATGAGAGTGGTTTGGCGTGCAGTACGAAGTGGAGGGGGACCTGGGTTTACGTTAGTTTGCAAATTATTCGGTTTGATATGGGGAGACGTACCAAAGTCCGTGCCCGGAGTTTTGAAGGAAGTAAGGAGGGCGATAACGAGCTATGGATGAGAGAAGACGCTGACCTTATAGGGGTGATATATGTTTTGCGCGGCGCCTCATGGCTAAAGCAAGGCGTCCATCATGACATTGACACGTGAACTGGGGGAACTCGAGCAGGGGTTTACCAAGAAAGGCCTGCATCGTGAATATGGGGTTACGAAGGCTGGGGTTTTCCGCTGGAAGTGGCTAGGACCATCGTTCAAGTTAGACACTTCGCTGCAAGATATCAAGGTAGCGAACAGTGACTTTGTCAGTATCAGCTGAGAAGATACATAGCCCCTGGAATAATCACAATTGGGGTACTGAACGAGACTCGATGCGAGTCGACCCGAGAAGGAATTGCCAGCACCAGCGATAAATCCGGGCGAGTCACGGAAACGGTAGAGATTGACAGAGCCGGTAATACGTCTGCGCGGGGCGCGGCCAATGACTCACACGCCAAAACATTTATTCCTTTCTTTCTCTCGCATTCTCTCGCATCCATCGAAGAACTCTCTCATGAGCAATCCTCCGAAACAGAAAGCCTCGCGGAAGCCGCTCCGTGGTTCACCCAGAGACTCACCGGAAATTCGCATATCAAAGACACTCTCTTGGCTTCTACGTCATGGTGCAAAATCAGAAGGTCTATTCATGCGCTCTGATGGATATGCTCGTGTCAATGATATCGTATGTTCACACTCCGGGGCTACTATGTCGGCGCTTCGATAACATGACATGACACAATGAAGCTAGCCTTGCCCAAGCTATCTTCGCACACCCAGCTCGACTTTGCCACTCTCCAGCGCTTAGTAGAGAACGATTCCAAACGTCGTTACATGTTACTCCAAGGCCCAGACGAAGCAGTACCCACGGCAGGTGATATCTGGTGGATTCGTGCCAATCAAGGCCATTCGATGCAGGTGGAGAAATACATTCACCATCCTGAGAATAGATCACTGACCGCCAACCCAGGCCATCGAACTTGACCTTAAGCCAATTTCATCCGCTACAGACGTCCCCATGGCAGTGCATGGGACGACCAGGAAAGCATGGGGGTCAATATGTCAGTCTCGACTTACCCGAGTTTGAGGAAACCCCACTGACTGCTACGATTAGCCGTCCAGGGCCTCTCACGGAGGGGACGGAATCATATACATTTAGCCCAGGGCGTCCCGGGAGATGGGGTCATGAGCGGTTGGTCCTGCCCCCTCCTCATTAATTATTGTTCTCAATTTTAGCACAGGCATGCGCAACTCTTCTGAGGTGTTGATCTATATCGATGTGCAGAAGGCCCTTGATGCTGGGTTCAAGTTCTTTCTCTCGGAGAACGGGGTTGTCCTCACTGAGGGTGACGACCGTGGTTTTCTTTCTCCTGAGTATTTCCTTCGAGTGGAAGACCGCCGGAGTGGCGCAATTCAAGGTTGGCCTCTATCTTCAACACGAAAGCAGTAAGTTAGGTCGATAGCCCTACGGCAACCGAAATATATTACGCTTTAGCTATCTACGACTTGTCACTTATGCATGAGTAATTGTGGGATTAGTATAAAGTGCTTATGTGTATCCTATCCTATCCTATCCTAGTCCGATGAGTCGTCTATCAGCCAATCGTGGGTTTCGTGAGTAAGGTGCGACTTCCTGACTGGAGGGCCTCGCGTGTGGGCGAAATCTCCGCCAGCATTGTCACTCGTTGCAGCTTCGTGCCAGGCGAGCCGGTTGCTGTTTCGCGGTGGCTCGATAATCCTGTACGAGATTAGAACCGATCTGAGCGGCCCACACACACCGAGCGCTCACTCAACACTAGAATCGCGGCCTGGATCTCGAGCTGGAAGTAGGGAGTTGGGGTTATTCGGTCCAAGACGTCGGCCAGCTGAAGCGCCACGCTCGGGCGGTAGCTGTCTTCGCGGCTTTGGTTTTGAGGTAGGACGGTGCCCCACTTCTTGCACCTCCGCGTCGCTTGATCCCGCAACGCTCACCGTAGTCCGGCTTGAGCGCCGTGGCGCATTTACTGGGACGTGTGGCTCATCTTCCGATTGCGACGGCGTATCAACAATATGGATGATCTGAGCGTCCACGTCGATTGGGGCACTCGTGCTAAGACTGTCTGGCCTTCCTAGGGAGTTTGGTATGGCCGGTGAGACATTGAGCCCGACGCCTATGTTTGTGAAAACACGCTCCGAGTCGCTATATGTGGTAGGCCTTGGCTCTTGTGGGCCCATGTTCGTGGCCTGCGTTAATTGTGCGAGGTTGGATTCTAGAGTACCCTGTCCAGGAGATAGAAAGGTTGGTACACCCCGAGGGGGTAATTGGAGGGTGGCGAATCCTGACACGAAACCGGAAGAGGTAACCCTGGTTTCGGTACATACCGCCATGACCCCGCGTCTGTGATCGTCTACTTCGCTTTCCGCGTCAGTGCGCGAACCTGCCTTCTTCCGCTTCATCTTGTGTTCCGAGGCAGTGGTCCCTTCAATGTCCGTTGTGGTGGTACTGTTGAGCTTCTTTGGACGCTTCGTGCCCTTTTTCTTGTTCGATTGCCCGTCCTCCGAATCCACAGAATGAAGGATGGCCTCCATTCGTTCCTCGTCGTCGAGTTGACGACGCCTTGCTCGCGCACGCTCAAGCACGATGTCCTCACCCGCTCCGACCCCAGGGCCTTCACTGGTGTCCGGAAACATGGCCACACCATATCCGGCGCTTTCACGCATCGTCCGTACGGCTTGAATCCTGTCCTGTCCAGTGTCTTCCATGATGAGAGCGAGAGCGGCCTCAGGAACGAGGATGCGCTGTATGAAATCCTGGGGTGTAAGAGGAGCAATGGATCGTGCATCGAACGAGGACGGAGGAAACATGTTGTAGAGCGTTTGATGCAAGATCATCGAGCCAAGCTCACCATAACTTGAACCCACCATTAGACTATGCTAGTTATCAAGACCTTGCGCGTACTCACTAGCCAGGTTGTGTCCTTTGGAAGCTCTCGAATTGACCTTTAACACTCGAGGCAGCCCGTGAGCCCATTTTCTGTACCTCCTTTATCACTGTTGTCCAATATATGTTCTCGTCCCTTGCATTGCCTTCGCCTTTGACAAGTTTTCCGAGGCCATCGCGAAGTTGCTCGACGCGATCCCTGACCCTCCCAAAGTCAATGTCCATTGGCCAACCTTTCGCTATGGCCTCGGGTATCTGATGCGCCTCAAATCTATGACGCTTGCACAATTCAACATATCTGCTCATCGAAGCTTTGAGCCCTCGAGGGTTACTTGGGCGCGGATCCGGATAGGCCTTGCGCTTGGCGGCTTCGAGAAGGGAGCGATACAAAGGGGACGGCTTAGGGGGAAGCCTCTCATCGCAGAAAGGGCATAGCATCGATGAATCCGCTGTTTCGTCTATAAAAACTTGAAAGAAATAGATGGTCAGGATCAGTGCGATCAACATATGGAAGTCGCTGACAAGAGTCATCCTCAAACTCCTCCAAATCGCCTGCGATGTTGCCTCCATTGTCTAGGTACGTCTGTTGAGTTGAAGTGGTTCTTAGACGAGGAGAGTGGGTAGAGTTTTTCAGTCGCATCATGGGGAATGGCCGGAGTGTTGGGCGTTGTTTCGGCGTCCGATTGTCGGCGTCCTCATCATCTGAGCTACCCAGGCTCTTCGGTCCTCGAATGGTGGACAGAGAGCTATGTGGATGCGGAGGCGACGACAGTGGAGAGGGAAATGGAAAAATAGAAGATTCGGAGTGTTTTCGGGGCGTTGTCCTGTCAGAAACTGTCTCGCTTTGGACAGGCGAACTGACGCGATCTGGAGAACACTTGAGCCGGACTTTGCGTTTTGCCGTCCCTTTGCGAGAAGCCTGCTTGTATGCTGTTGAATCTGATATAGATAGCGGGTCCATGGTAGGAAATTTCTCGGGTATACGGCGCTTTGAATGCTTCGCACGAGGTGTCGCCTGGTTGCAGTCGCTCGAGTCGGATAATTGGATTTCCTGTCCTGGATGAACTCGGTTCAACGACTGTGCACCACCCTCATCAGACGACGTCCCGAAATGTCTAGAGAGAGTAGGAAGAATTTCATGCGACTTTGCTTGCTTTGGTACTTCCTGTGAAACATCGGATTGCTTGTTCCGGGACGTCGGCATGCCTCCTTCCCTTGTTAACTTCTTGAAGTCTGGGAACTTCTTTTTCGGAGGGTAGCCGGGGTGGTAATCGAGCTGTTCTCCCTGGACAACAGCCTTCCTAGGCCGCCCCTTCATTGCTTTGTGTTTACCCTTGCATGGAGACGTCTCTTCAACCTCTTCGGACCTAGAGCCGGAAGAAAGAAAGTCCAATTCATCATCGTCATCGTCCGAAGATCCGATAATCCTCCCGCGCGACGCAATTCGTTTCGCATTAGGAGGCCTAGTCTCGACAGGACCGCTTTTGGAGGTGACAAACTGCGTGCTTCCCAAGTCGTCCCAGAGTTTTCCCGAGCCCACCCTTGTGCCAGGGCGGGTAGCGCGTAACATACGCCTTGCTCGATGGTAATCGTTCCGTACACGGGGATTAACGAAGTGTCGCCTCAAACGTTTGGCTTGTGTAGAACGGGACCAAGAACCAACCAAGAACCATTCGTCTCAACTCTCTTCTGGCTAGGAAGTCAATACGAACGCATATCGTCGAAAGATAAAGCCAGACGTACTCGTATCCAACACCTTCAAGTGGGAAGTGATAGGAGATTGTCTTTACGTCAAGTGCCACACCTTGTGGGCGAAGTTAACGCGCCAATGCACGTGAAGTTGTGAAGGTGATCGCCGTCTCGCGACTCACAAACGCGTCCCTAAATTGGTCATCACGTGACCAGCTCCGCACGAGAAATAGATTTTCTCAAGGATTTTCTCATTTATCAGTCCTCACCAAAGTCCTGATAAACTATCGACGATACCTGCGTGGCCTTAATGAGACGCCACACGTGCCTTTTCCCACACTATCGGTATCTAGACGCGTGTATCTATATTGGGAAATTATGTGCAGAAGTTTTTATATTTTAATCTACTCACTGCGAGAAAGCCTAGATGATGAGTTCGCAGAAAGGACGCACCAATTATCCAACGGGGTTAATTTCGGACGAAAGGGAGGTTGTTCACCACCAATTGAGAGACCGGGGCCTTGTGATTGGGTGTCGGGTTCCGGGCCGGAGCATGTCGGGATATGGGGAGCAAATAAAAGGGTGCAACCGCTTAGCCGCAAACCCTCACCAACCTCCGCATCTTCAACGATGCTGAATCTCACCTCTCGTTCTACCCAGGCATGGCGCTCTGTACAGCGTCTTGCGAAGGGAATGGCCACTGCTGCTGAAAGAATTGGCGACACCAAAGTGTCCATGTCCCTTCTTGAGACCGGCTCATATATCAACTACCAGCGAATTGAGGACAACCTTGCTGTTGTCCGTAACAGGTACACTTCAATCATTGGCGTTCAATCTGTCATCTCTTTTCTCATTGAACCCTAGGCTCAAGCGTCCTCTCACTCTGTCTGAGAAGGTTCTCTATGGCCATCTTGATGACCCTCACAACCAAGATATCGTTCGTGGAGTGAGCTACCTCAAGCTCCGCCCCGACGTAAGACCGTGTTTCCTGTGCTCTCAACTGGTTTGATGACGATGTTTCTGCGTTTTATAGAGAGTAGCTTGTCAGGATGCAACAGCGCAGGTCAGTTGATGCACCGGTTTCGTCGCCTCCCTCAGTGCATCTACCGTTTGGCCTGTCAAACAACCACGCACTTTCTGTTGAACTGGACTGAAAATGACGTAATTTTTTAGATGGCGCTGCTACAATTTATGTCTGCTGGCATGGATACTGCGGCGGTGCCGACCACTGTTCACTGTGACCACTTGATTGAGGCACAGGTGGGTGGTGTCAAGGATCTTGAGCGTGCCAAGCAAACCAACAAGGAAGTATATGACTTTTTGGCTACTGCTACGGCGAAGGTTTGTTACCCTCCAACCTCGCACGTCTTGTTGTTAATGCCTCCCGCCAGTACGGCCTCGGTTTCTGGCGTCCCGGCTCTGGTATCATTCACCAAATCATCCTTGAGAACTACGCGTTTCCCGGGGGTCTCATGATTGGCACTGACTCGCATACTCCTAACGCTGGCGGTCTGGGGATGATCGCGTGTGGCGTGGGCGGTGCAGATGCCGTTGACGTTATGGCAAACATTCCTTGGGAACTCAAAACACCCAAGGTGATTGGCGTCAACCTCACAGGAAAGATCAGTGGTTGGACCACGCCGAAAGGTGGGGTTCTCGTCTTCTTATCTTCTCTGGACCTTATCATTGGTCGCAGACGTCATCCTCAAGGTTGCGGGTATTCTTACGGTCAAAGGTGGTACTGGTGCCATTGTTGAATATAAGGGCTCGGGCGTAGAAAGCCTCTCCGCGACCGGGATGGCGACTATTTGCAACATGGGTGCGGAAATTGGTGCTACAACTTCTCTTTTCCCATTCAACAAGCGCATGGGGGATTATCTGAATGCGACCAAACGTCCTGATATTGCCAAATATGCACAACGGTTTGCGCACAACCTGCGGGCAGACGAGGACGCCGAATACGACCAAGTCATCGATATTGTGAGTTGGGCGCATGATGGGCGTTCCGCCACCAACTAATCCTCTTTCGTCCTAGAATCTTTCGGAACTGGAACCACACATCAATGGACCCTTCACACCAGATCTTGCGACGCCTATCTCAAAGTTCAAGGACGAAGTCGTGAAGAATGGCTGGCCTACCGACCTGAAAGTTGCTCTCATCGGTTCATGCACCAATTCTTCATACGAAGATATGACTCGCTCTGCCTCCATTGCTCGGGAGGCTGCCGACCATGGGCTGGAAACCAAAAGCAAGTTCACGATTACACCTGGTTCAGAGCAAGTTCGTGCTACCATTGAACGCGACGGCGTGATCGGCACTTTCGAGGATGTTGGTGGCCTTGTACTGGCAAACGCATGTGGCCCTTGCATCGGACAGTGGGACCGTCAAGACACTAAGAAGGGCGAGGTCAACTCGAGTACGTGCTATTCACTGTGACATTGACATGTGCCGAGTTATTCGCAGTCATCACGTCGTATAACCGCAACTTCACGGGTCGTAACGATGCCAATCCCGCCACCCACGCCTTCGTAGCTTCTCCCGATATTGTCACTGCCTTTGCCTTTTCTGGGGATCTCCGCTTCAACCCATTGACTGACACGCTCACCGGCTCGGACGGCAAGCCCTTCAAGTTCTCAGACCCCTCTGGCAAAGAGCTCCCTCCCCGCGGCTATGACCCCGGTCAAGACACTTATCAGGCTCCGCCAATGGACAGGGCCTCCGTCAATGTTATCGTTAGTCCCAAGAGCGACCGCCTCCAGCTGCTCAAACCCTTCGTACCTTGGGACGGCAAGACTCCCGAGGATCTTCCTGTACTGATCAAGGTCAAGGGCAAGTGCACCACGGACCATATTTCGGCTGGTGGTCCCTGGCTTAAGTATCGCGGTCATCTTGAGAACATTTCTCGTGAGGTTTTCATTCTTCTCAGTTTTTTTCACTTTTACTAACGACGGGACAGAGAACTGCCTCATTGGTGCCATCAACATTGAGAACGGGGAGGCAAACAAGGTCAAGAACCAGAACACAGGTGAATGGGGTGGTGTGCCGCAGACTGCCGCCTCCTACAGGGAGCAGGGAATTAAGTGGGTTGTCATCGGTGACCATAACTACGGTGAAGGCTCTTCCCGCGAGCACGCTGCGCTCGAGCCGCGATTCCTGGGAGGCCTCGCCATCATCGTTCGCTCTTTCGCGCGCATTCACGAAACGAACTTGAAAAAACAAGGCATGCTCGCCCTCACCTTTGCCGATCCCGCGGACTACGAAAAGGTCCAACCATCCGATAAGGTGTCAATTCTCGGACTTGAGAACTTCGCCCCTGGAAAGAACCTGACATTACTCGCTAAACACTCGGACGGGTCGGCCGATAAGATCGCCCTGGCTCACTCGTTCAACGAAGGTCAAATTGAGTGGTTCAAGGCTGGATCAGCGCTTAACTTGGTGAGCCACCTTCCGATCCGTTCCGAGTGACCAAAGTCGGTGACACCTGCTTTTCTAGATGGCAGCTAAGGCCAAAGCCAGGCACAGTTGAAGGATAATCGATAAACCTTGAATTTGTTGGTCGTGATATCCAAAAAAACGGCTCGAGTATCGCGACTGACTCATCGAACGCTGTTATTGTGTCACTTGTTTGTTTTTATGACGCATAATGATATAATTTCATTTTTACCCCAAGTTATTATTCGGATTGGTGGTTCGGTTCCTCCGATTCCTGCAAATCCGAATAATTCCCTTTCGAGTAGCACTTCTCGTATCAATACAACGTATGCGTCTACAATATTTCGTGGTAAACTGATTGTATCGTAAGGAACGTGGGTGAGAAATGGTCTTTGTACATCTCATCAGATCATCGCAGCTGAAACAGCAGTATAACCGCTTCACCAACAGGGGCGCGCATTGATCTAGCTTCCCTTGTCCTCGTCATCCTGTTCGTAACCCTCGACTTTCATGTCGTTCAAGCCAAGTTCCTCATTCTGCTCCCATGCACGCTCGTACGACTCGATTTCCATATTTGGGTCCGGATCTGGGGCATACAGATTTTGCACGTACGAGTTTGCAAGCGGGTCGTCGAGAATGATGGTGAAAGGACGTTCGGCGCTTTTCACCTAAGTGACCGTCAGGACCCCCCCCCTCCTGAATTTTTAAAAACTTCGTACCGCTTTCAGACTCTCCAGAAAGACTTCGAACTTGTTGCGTTCTTGTGTGTCGGGGCCGTCCGGATTGGCGCTGCCGACGGAATCTCCGGCTGCGAACACTTTCTCAGATAGCTCCTCGAAAACTTGCTCGAGGATCCCTTCCAGCGTAGTGAACCTGCCTCCGAGAGTGCCGGCCTGAAGGACGAGGTCGATCTCCGGAATCGTGAGACCGCAGGTTTCGCTCTGGAGGACGACGCGACGATAGTGTCAGTCAGGGGGCCGTGCACGCCCTACTATTGACGCACTTTGAGAATATCTCTACTTAGATCATCACGATCTTCAACACGGAGTGTGATACGCTTTCCCTTCTCGGAAATTGCTGAGCCTGATTTCACCTCGTTGTCCCTGTAGCCGCAGTGGTCGCAATTGGTAGACATAATGAGGATATCCTATTTGTTAATAGTGAGAAGCCATTGCATGAGAGCGTAGATTGTCGTACCTTGAAGTATGGGATCACTACTTTCTTCATCATAGTGTCGAGAGGGTGGCCACAGCTGGAGCATACTCCCGGGAAGACGTATATTTCTTCATTTCCATTGTCGTCTGCGGGAGCATCTTCTGTCGGGTTTTCTGTCTCGTCGACGACAGAATCGTCAGCAGCGACCAGCCCAAGAGCAACATTCTGCTCCTTTGTCCTGCGATACGTCCTGAGATTCCACTTGGGATCGGCCATGGAGTCCACAAATTCAATGAATGAATTGCCGGTTGGATCATCAAGTTTAAGCGTGAAAGGTGGCATTGATGCCTCCGAGTTGACAGCTGTGATGTCCCCGTCTTCGTCAGGGATGATGATTTTTAACTTATCCACTAGTGTCTGGATCTTTGTGAAGGTAGCTTCATCCTGGATGCGGCGCAAAGGTTGGTCGTAGCT
>QFDV01004475.1:28987-71638 GCA_003315845.1 Lactarius trivialis
AGAAAACGGTGATGAAGAGTCGGCCACTCTCTCTCCGGATGATTTGAACTTGATCTTTACAACGGTATTTCTCTGCTGCTCTATGAAACGACGTTTCGTATTTACCCCGTGATGCAGTTGCACGAGCAAGCTGTGAGGCAGCAGGTCGATGAGAAGCGGAGAGCCGAACGCAGAGCGAGACATTTGCAAGACGATTTGCGCTACGCAATTAAAAAGCTGTCCGAGCCCCTCGATCTCAGCCTCGGTTACGATGAGGTATGTCTTCCGTCCTCCAATACATCTCAAAAATGACGGGGATGTAGGCTGTACCACTCCTCGAAAACCTTCCCGAGTTCAAGGCGCTCGACGACGAGGGCCGACGTGCAGCATTCGGTAAATTTGTTAAGAGGCACAAGGCGAGTTATCCCATCGGGGGGTTTTTTTTTTGCTCAACATTCATTCATAATCGGTGCTGCAGGAACGTCTGCGCGAGATTTCGGATGACGGAGCATCGACAACTAGTCGCAAACGCAAGGAGCCTCCCCACCGCGAGGTCGAGAAAGAGCGTGACAGGGACCCGCGAGATAAGGAAAAGGAAAAGGAAAAAGATCGCGATCGCGACCGCGACCGGGACAGAGACAGAGAAAAGGACAGAGACCGGGATCATGACCACCGCGACAGGGACCGCGACCGAGACCGAGATCGGGATAGAGACCGTGACCGCGAACGTGACCGTGACCGTGATCGTGACCGCGACCGCGACCGTGATCGCGACAAGGACAGAGACCGTGGTTCTCGGTACCACCGTGGGTACGAAGATGGCCGCTCAACGCGCGACTGCGGACGTGACCGCGAACGGGACTTTGAAGGTGACTCGCCACGGGACCGTCGTGACCGAGACCGAGATAGATACGCGGCACGGGGACCAGGTTCTCGACGGGAGGAAAGGAAACGACGTGCCGGGAAGGAGGAGGAAGATCGTGGTGACAGCCATGACGAACCACCACGGGAGAAGCGGGAGGCAGAAACTGAGGAGCGCAGCGAGAAAGTGCGTGCAAGTTTTATGAGCGATATTCCTTTCTAATATTCACTCGTCGTAGAGAGTGAAGTACGACACGGAAGCTCCTCCCAAGGACCGAAGTCGTCGCGCCGAAACGCCAGAGGAGGGAGAGATTTGATAGTTTACTATTGGCTCTGTAATTTTCGATTTGGAGCTATTATAAAGTGACATAACTCTATGATTCCTGCTCTGGTGTACGAACGTGAATGGGACCTATGCGAAGACGGGTGTACGTCTGCTTGTGTGGAATAGTCCTTTCGTACCCTTTTCGTCTCTTCTTTTTGAAAATATGCTCCATCTTCCCCTTCGTATGCTCGACGACCGTAGCCTCGACGGAAATATGACCAGCGGGGATATCCGGGGAACCTCGGAGGGTATACTCGCGGGAGCCGACCTCATGTATCTGGGAGAGAGACAAGACATCTCCAACACGGACTTCGGTGAGGCGGGGCACAGTCAAAAGATCCTTGGGAGCAAGAAGGTATTTTTTGCCAGCGACGGAGGCTATCACATATTGGTTGGGTTGAGAGCGAATGAGATCGAGGGCGCGAGAGGTGGTCGTTTCGGTGTGAAGCGCCCTGATGAGTTGCTGGCGTATATGCGGCACTGAAGAAAGAATAAGTCAGGTGTATCATGAGAGAAACGATGAACGTACAACGGGACCAGGTCCAGCCAGCCATCATGTCCTCTTCCTGTTGTCTGCGTTGGGGCGAATCGGCTCGGCTTGACCCGGCTTCATCCGAGGGAGTTTAAACTCCGATAAAACCTTTCCACGATTCGGAAAAGCTTGCGGCGCTGGCAACAACTCGACTTCTCATCTCCAACCCGTCCTATTTGCCATCCTCTTTACCCTCCCTCCTTCCATCCATGCACAAATTCGCCCTCCTTAACGCTTCTCGTGCCGCTACCCTGGCCGCCGCCGGGAAGGTTTTACCTATTTTTTAATACCCAAAACATTTCTTTTTGACACTGTCTTCCTTAGAACGCATCCCGCGTTGCACCTGCCGTTGCACGTTCGTATGCAACTGCGAAGGCTGGTTTGTTTTCTTTTCATGTTACCATGTGTTCGCCTAACTCACCCATTGTCCTCATGCTCCTCTCGTTGTCCTACCATGACACGTCATATTAGCTGCGTCGGAGGTGTCCTCCATCCTGGAGTCTCGGATAGCTGGTTCTTCCGTTGGCAGTAATGTCGAAGAAACCGGTCGTGTTCTCAGTACGTATATACCTTTTCACACCAGCACACTTTGGACTTGACTACTGCTTCATATAGGCGTTGGTGACGGTATTGGACGCGTCTGGGGTCTCAAGAACGTGCAAGGTCAGCGTAATTTCCTCAAACGCCGACCCAGCCCCATTACTGATGGTCACACCATTTTACGTAACCAGCGGAGGAAATGGTGGAGTTTTCGTCCGGTGTCCGTGGAATGTGCTTGAACTTGGAGGCCGACAATGTCGGTGTCTCTATCTTCGGTAATGATCGTCTCATCAAGGAGGGCGACACCGTCAAGCGTACCGGTCAGATCGTCGACGTTCCTGTCGGCCCTGCCCTTCTTGGCCGTGTCGTTGACGCCCTGGGCAATCCTATTGACGGCAAGGGTCCCATTGAGGCTGCTGAACGTCGTCGTGCTTCTCTGAAAGCTCCTGGCATTCTCCCCCGTCGTTCCGTGAACCAGCCCATGATGACCGGCATCAAGCCCATCGACGCCATGGTACCCATCGGCCGTGGTCAACGTGAGCTCATCATCGGTGACCGTCAGACTGGCAAGACCGCCGTTGCTATCGACACCATCCTTAACCAAAAGCGTTGGAACGACGGTAAGGACGAGGAGAAGAAGCTGTACTGTGTCTATGTCGCCGTTGGACAGAAGCGCTCGACTGTCGCACAGCTTGTCAAGACCCTGGAGGAGAACGACGCGATGAAATATACCATCATTGTTGCCGCTACTGCTTCGGAGGCTGCTCCTCTCCAATACCTCGCCCCATTCGCCGGATGTGCAATGGGCGAGTGGTTCCGTGACAATGGCAAGCACGGTGAGTAAATGGGAATCATGCCTGTATGCCTCGCGTTCAACCTTGGTTTGCACAGCCCTCATCATCTACGACGATTTGTCCAAGCAAGCCGTGGCCTACCGCCAAATGTCTCTCCTTCTCCGTCGCCCACCAGGTCGTGAGGCTTACCCCGGTGACGTTTTCTACTTGCACTCCCGTCTCCTCGAGCGTGCAGCAAAGATGAACGACAAGTTCGGCGGAGGCTCACTCACTGCGTTGCCCATTATTGAGACCCAGGGTGGTGATGTGTCCGCTTACATCCCTACCAACGTATGCTTTCAAGCCAGAATCCGCTGGAACAGGTACTTACGATTTTGGCATAGGTCATCTCCATCACGGACGGCCAGATCTTTTTGGAGGCCGAGCTCTTCTTCCGCGGTGTCCGCCCAGCAATCAACGTCGGTCTCTCTGTGTCCCGTGTCGGTTCTGCTGCCCAAACGTAGTGTCTCGCTCTCGCCAATGGTTTCTGCCACTTGATTGACTTTGTTACAGAAAAATTATGAAGAAGTTTGCCGGTTCGCTGAAACTCTACCTCGCTCAGTATCGTGAAGTTGCGGCATTCGCTCAATTCGGTTCTGATCTCGATGCCTCGACGCGCTTCCTTCTTGCACGTGGTGCCCGCTTGACCGAGCTTCTCAAGCAGGGTCAGTACCAGCCACTCGCTATGGAAATCCAGGTTCCGATCATCTATGCGGGTGTGAACGGTCTCGTGCGTACAGTGCTTGTGTTTTGCAGACCCAACAGCTGACGTGACGTGTATTGCAGTTGGACTCTATCCCAGTCGACAAGATCACGAAGTGGGAAGCTGAATTCCGGGAGCACCTGTCGTCGACCCAGACCGTCTTGCTCGAAAAGATTGCGACCGGCAACGTCACACCGGAAGTGGAGGCTGAGATCAAGAAGGTCGTTGAAGATCACGTCTCGCAGTTCTAGATCGGCCCATTTGTAGACGGTGGGATGAAAACTTAAAAATACATTCTTCTCTTGTTATCTTCATCAGTGCAATTGGTTTATAACTAGACTATATCTAGTATGCAAGTGCTAAGTTGAGTCATTGTTTTCCTTTTGTGAGTGGACAGCGACCGCTTTTGTTCTTCCTCCCTGTTCCCTTGATTCCTACGAGTCGCCGTTCTTGTACACTCACACATAAGGGCGCATTACATTTGTATCCTCAGCACCCACTCACATATGCATGCACTCGCAGATGAGTCATCGTGGTCTCTTTTCTTTGCTTCGTTTCTTTCTGTCGTCACGGTCCGAAAACATTTATGGCTCGGATGCGTCGTGTGCGTGGCTGGCAATTGGATTGTTCCCTCGCGTAGCATCACGACAGTAGCAAAACAAAGCACTACTTGCAATCAAAACCGAATCGGGTTCCGCGTGCGCGAATGATTGACACTCGACCGCCGCCTGCCGCTATCGTTCAGCCCCGACCTTCCTGAGGTTGTTTTATACATTCGTCGAGCGCCCAACAAGCCCATGACAATGCATTGTTGGCTTCGCGACTAGCCCACCAAATGCGAGGCCGTTATCCATGTTTTCCACATAGAAGATAAGAACGATAAATTTTAGAACAAGTCGCGGAGGACAAGACGAAACCGTTCATTTTCGCCGAGAAGCCTGTGCGCGTTCTCTCTCAAAAGCTGCGGGGCGCCCCCAGAGTCCGATTACGCGACCATTCAATCCTTCTCCTATACGACCATACGACCCTGCACCGAGGTATGCTAATGATCATTCAAATAGTCATCCAAATGGCTTTTCCAACGAACACTCTCGAAAAAGCGATGCAGTCAGGCATCATTCCAGGACAACGGCGCCAACCGCCCCGTTCTTCGTCGTTCCTGTTGTGACTCTAGTGGCTCTGGGCTTCTCGAGGGATACGATACTGCGGTATTGACTACACTCTGCTACACTTTCCCTCATCCGTCGGTCCGCGCTCAAGATGACTGGGGCGGTCGGAGTCGGGCCGGGTATCGCATGTCACGTGTCATGCGTCATATGACACGGATTTGTGCTCACCTGTATCACAAGATCACACTAAACTACGGTTATTAGCATGGTCGACGGACGAACAGGAGAAGCGGACAGGAGAAGTCAAACCAAGAGTCAAACTGTTCCACCATCGCAATGCAGGTACTCGTGAAGACTTTGAGTGGAAAGACGATTGCTCTTGAGGTTAAGTCCTCTGTAACTGCCCATGCTCTTAAAGATAAAATCCATGAAAAGGAAAGGTTTGTTTTTCGAGATTGCCTGGTCAAAGGAATCATCACGGCTCACATATTATGCCATAGCATTCCCGCTGATCAACAACGTATGTTCACAGTCATCGCATCATTACTTTCATGGCATTGACTAAATTTAATAGGGCTCATTTTGGCTGGGAAGCAGCTTGAGGACGACCATATTCTCTCTGAGTACGCTGAATCAAGCCTTCATCTGCGTACGATACCACAATTCCCTCGCTCCATTATACGATTGATCCTTTCCGTAGTTCTTCGTCTTCGGTACCCCGCCTATATCTTGGCTACAGCTGTTGACCTGAACAATGACCATGAGACCGAGAAATCAGAGTTCTCCTTCCTTTATCACAAGGTTTTGTATCACTGGTTCCCTGGCGAGGTTGGCGGCTGCTACGTCTGGCCAAATTAATTATTCCCCTCCAATGTCGGACTCAAACTCCAGAAAAACTCGCAGGCATGTTACTTACGTTATCGCACATCAGCGGCGGCCTTTGTTACTTCTCGACATCAAGGCAGCAGCTGACTTTCACCGGGATTCAGGACGGGAAAAAGCCATCTCCGACGTAATGCAACACCTCGATGAGCTTGGTCCAACCAATCAAGATGCACAACGACTGTATGCTATTTCGGCCATTGGGAAAAAGTGGAGGGCGTGTTATGTCACGAAAGGTAATGGGAGTAAGGGTGGTCAGCCGGTAAAGGGTGTCGCCGAACAGAACTCTTTGAGGTCTTCAGATGCCGGGTGTTGGAACCCGGATATTACATCTGACACTTCTTACGATGCATTGCAGAGCATTGTCGACACGATTAAAAGTTACAATCTCTGATCATGTTAGTTTAGCTCGTATAATTGTGCGCCCGCGCGAGGAGGGTGAGTTGAAATAGTCGAAGGAAGAAGGACAGTAATGGCGGCATGTATTTGTTCTGAGTCGGAATGTAGAAGTCGAGGCAATGCAAGCTCTGGAAAATGAGACGGCGCGAGCGTTGAGAAGCGCGTAAAGTCGAGAGAACGCGGTGAAGGAGGGATGGTACATTGCGACATCGTGCAAGTCCAAGGGCGCGCAGTTAAACTTAGCGTCAACGGTTAGCGACAACGCAGTGGGGAGACGAGACGAAAGAGACTTTTTTTTTCCATTTGCCGCGGTGGGGTTACTTGAACTACTGTTTTTTCAATTCCGAGAGAAAATAAAAAGGTTCCATAGGTACAGTACACAGGTGGCGAATCTCGCCGAGTTTTCCCCACGCTACTCACGTCCCCTAGTATCCTGAAAAAAGGCCTCACATCCGAGTCCCTCAAAAGGTATTATTTAACCAAGCCACTTCTGTGAAAAACCATTCCACCGAAAAGTCCATGATAACCTGATGGGGGTGGTGCTGACTGTCCATCATTACAGCTGTGGGGAAAGAAAGCCTGATTCTGAGGGCTGATCTGGTGTGATTGGCACAACGGTCTCACCTGACCTACTAGTAGCTGGCAGGAGATTAGGTAGACAGGCCGGCGATGCAGTCCTCCTCAGGAAGATATAATCCGAGTAGTTGGAGGCAATTGATACATTTTAGTCAGTTCTGCGTTTGTGATTCCACAGGGCGGCGATACAGAGATTAGTATATGATGGTAAGTGCGCGCTACAGTCAATTTCAAGTTATTTTGCGTCGAGTCGGTGTCAGGGGGGGGGTAGCAGGTGAGTCGCAGGGCAGGAGCAGATACAAACTCGACTGATCTTCGCTCTCGGTTGTCACACCCGAAGATCGCCCAGGGAGGAGACGTACCAAGAGTTCGTGGCATTTGTTCAGGTGTGCAAATTAACGATCCCTTGCCCCTCAGGGATAGTGCCGTTGATACCTATGAATTTGCCCTTGAATTTGCCCTCTTTGCGCAACGAGTCAATTTGGTGCGGAGCTAGCTGATAATGTGGGAAGTTCAATCCAGTCAGAGCCGCTCGTCGAAGTCTTAGGGCAGGGTCATAGGACATCCTAGTAAGGATGTCCCTGCCGAACGACGTCGGCCACTAACCGATCAGCGCTCAGCCCACATGCGGAGGAGTATGCGGAGGGGAAGTATCAATTCACTTGGATATTGACGAATTGTGTGAAAGGTCCTCCTTCGACGGTGCTCTGGCGTCATTCATCGTCTGCTGTCCTCCAGCGAGCCGGTGTCCGAGGAGCTCATGCCGATCGTGAGAGCGTTCCCTTACTGTGCTGCCTCCTTCGAGTAACTCCAATGAGCTAGGCTACGGTAATAAAATAAAAAAAAGGTTGAACGAGGTGTTAAAGTATGGCAGACCCACGCAACTTATACCCAATGCACGTAAGACGGACATATTGCCCTAGCAGGTCAGTCTCTCGTAGCGTCTACCAATGTGACAGCGCAAGTCCCTCAAGTTCCACACGGAGTTCTGTTAGGCGATCGTGGATAGGCTTCAGTGGCGGGGTGACTCTTCTTGGGCGCGAATTTCTTGGAAGATATCAAAGCATTCTTCGAGAAGCGAAGAGCAAATGGCTTGTGATGCGGGAATATTGCCACCAGGGCCAAGGGACTTTCCATCTACACGTTCACTACGCGTTCCCAGGATGACAGTAAAAAGGCGCAGCCAAGCCAACGCAGAAGTTTCATCATCCGGGTAAAACATGGAGCGTGAGTGTTTGAGTCCCTTGAGCAAACAGCATAAACTCAACGAGTCGATTTTGCGCAACTCCTCTTGAAAGGGTTTAAGCTCCGCTTTCGGTGAACCTCCTTTGACCGCCAGAGCAACAAGTTTCCATCGAAGGGTGACGAATCGCCAATGAAGCGGGACGAGCAGCACGGAGAGGTCGTCTTGTAGTAGCCTGTCGAGTGTAGACTCTATGACGATAGTGAAGGGGATATTCATCCACAAGACACAAGCCAGAAAGACGAACCGCATCCACCAAGTCGTCACTCCAGAAGTCTGGTCATGGCGTCGGGCCCTAAGACTTGCTCTTCGTAATGGCATGTGGGTCGTTCAATCGCCGTCGGAAAGGCGCAAGGTCACTTTCGTTGTAGACAGACGATTCATCCATATGGTCAAGAATTTGCTAAATGAAGGGGTCATCAGTTGCATGGCATCACACCGTTAATGAAAGAAGGGAGCTCTGTGACGATTGGAAATTCTGGGAGGGCCTCCGAAAGGAAATAAGAACGTTTCCGGTCTCCCGATTTCGGACAAAGTGTAAAGCGCTTGATTCACGTGGAGCAATACTCACGCGCATACTGGCCAGTTGTGAGTAGGTGGCAGGAGTTTCCTTGGTCTTTCCGATTGTCAGGAAAAAGAGAGATAAGAGATTGAAAACATCAGCCAGCAGAGTATCCAAGCGATTGTTGTAGACGGAGGCGTCATCGCGAACATTGATCTATCTTGTCACTGAGTATGCGAATATTAACGATTGAGATATGATGATTTAGATGGAGCGACTAACCCTGCTTGATGACGTGATAGAGACTGTTTACATCGGAGGGCTTCATGAAGTCGCCGCGATCTTTCTTCAGAGTTGTGAGCCTGCTCCTGATTCTATTTTTGGCGAGTTGGTAAAGGAAGCGGGAACGCGGAGGAGATGAAGAAATTACCTGATGACGGCCTCAAGGATATGGAGTTCTATAATCAGGTCGTAGTCATGGTGGGCGTTCAAGCCAGTAGCTGAGGTGAGCACACATGCCTCCCTGCCATACGGGCTGGTCACGGGGATATGATATTAGAATTCGTTCCAGGTCGTCGTCGTGAACGAGGACCAAATCCCAATGTAGCGCCCGCTGCAACCTCTACGTTAGAAATAAGTGAGTTCGCGGAGTGAAATATTCACTTCGGCGGTAAATTCCAATATGACGCGCAGAGGATCCCGGTACTTTGAAAGCCTAGGCAAGAATTGGGAAGTAAAAGGTCGGAAAGATCCACGGGTATCTTTTGTGATACACGCCCCTGGTATCCACGACACTACCGTTCATTGTCGAGCTTCGAACCAACACGTCCAAGGAGCGGTGTTGAGTCATGGCCCAAGCGGTGAGGTTTGTAGCGTGCAGACCGCAATTTCCAACTTGAAGATATACCAAAAAGTTGCGACGTGTCCATCCAGAACTTGCCTGAGAACCAATGCATATTTTTCCGAGGGTAAAAGAGCAGCGGATCCTGCGCCAGACCCAAGCTGGAATGACAACGAGCGGGAGATAATCGATTATCAATAGCCGAGAAAGCGATATTAGATCAAGATCTTGTGCGATGACACTAAAACTATGTCTTCCATCCGATGGAAGACATAGTTTTAGTTTCTATCTCTATTCCATGCCATTGCGTGAAGGTAAACCAGGAGCCGATATGCCTTGTGCGGAAATGGGCCTGAGCGAAAGTGTTCTCACGCCGAGTCGCCACCGGAAGGAACAAGAAGGCACCGTGCACGAAAACGCCCACGGCTGGAGGCCTGAAGGCAATGTCAGTGGCACCGGAAACTTTGCAATGTGAAATTTGATTACCCTGAGGCGAAAACTGATGATCCAACAGATGTCACGGAGACTCCCATACGAGCAGAAATGGTTGGGATAGAGGTCCCACGATTTGAGACGCTGGGCCGAAGTGGTTCATGATCTTCTGGTAGTGGAATATGGATGGTCTTCCCGAAGCAGAGCATTGAATAGGCGGTGGAACTTACCTTGAAGCCTGACAAATGTCACCGACCTCAAGAAAAGGAAAGTGTTCTCCCGGTTCTGGCTCCCACAGGGAATCTTTCTATAATTCGAGCCGTTAGGCAATTCTCAATACATTTCTGCGGGATTCTGATTCTACAGAGTAGCGATACACCGATACAGATTAGTATGTGACGGTAAGTACGCGCTACAGTGAACTTATTTATCTTGCGTCGAGTCGGGTAGGGAGAGAGTCTTTGTGAGAGAGACAAAAAGCGAGCAGGGCAGTACAAATTCGACTAGTCTTCGCTCTCGGAGGTCACACCCGAACCTTGGCCCTGCACGTCGTCGTCTTCGGTGAATTCCTCTTCTTCATCGTCCTCGTTATTATCCATAGATTGCTTCAGCTGCAACAAGGGTTCGGAACATGCCCCGCAAAAATAACAATCGAGAGGTCTCCCACGCACCATTTCTAAGAGTTCGTGGCATTCGTTTAGGTGTGCCATAACGATCCCCTGGCCCTCTGGGATAGTGCCGTCGATACCTATAAATTTGCCCTCTTTGCGCAACGAGTCAATTTGGTACAGAGCTAGCTGGTACTGTGGGAAGTTCAATCTAGTCAGAGCCGCTCGTCGAAGTCTTAGGACAGGATCATAGGACATCCTAGGGATGTCCGTGCCGAAACGATGTCGGCAAACCGATCAGCCCGCATGCGGAGGGGAATAAACGCACTGGGTATAAGTCGCGTGGGTTGAATGGTCCGCCATACTTTAACACCTCGTTCAGACATTTTTTTACCGTAGAGAGTTTGTTGGCCTAGCTCATTCAAGTTAGCCGAAGGAGGTAACGCAGTAAGGGAACGCTCTTACGATCGGCATGAGCTCCTCGGACACCGGCTCGCTGGAGGACAGCAGACGATAAATGACGCCATAGCACCGTCGAAGGAGATACAGCAGGACCTTTCACAGAATTTGTCAATATCCAAGTGAACTGATACAGTACGTAGACGCAAGACGGACATATTGCCCAGAAGGTTGGTTCCCCTCTGAGTCGACGAATTTCCCATCGATGCGCATCTTGTCTACTTCCTGAAGACTTAACGAGTAATTCCACAGGTCTGTTTCTCGTAGCGTCCACCGATGGGTCAGCGCAAGTCCCTCAAGTTCCGCACGGAGTTCTGTTAGGCGATCGTGGATAGGCTTCAGTGGCGGGGCCACGTTCTTGGACTCTTCTTGGGCGCGAATTTCTTGGACGATATCAAAGCATTCTTCGAGAAGCGAAGAGCAAATGGCTTGTGATGCGGGAATATTGCCACCAGGGCCAAGGAACTTTCCATCTACACGTTTACTACGTGTCCCATTCCCGGGATGACAGGCGTAAAAAGGCGCAGCCAAGCCGACACAGAAGTTTTATCATCCGGGCAAAAAATGGAACAAAAGTGGAGTGTGAGTATTTGAGTCCCTTGAGCAAACACGCATATACTCAACGAGTCGATTTTGCGCAACTCCTCTTGCAAGGGTTTAAGCTCCGCTTTCGGTGAGCCTCCTTTGGCCGCCAGTGCAACAAGCTTCCGTCGAATGGTGACAAGCCGCTCGTGAAGCGGGACGAGCTCGGTGGAGAGCACGGAGAGGTTGTCTTGTAGCCTGTCGAGTACAGTCTCTATGACGATACGACAAGTGGTGAGGAAGAGTATTCATCCATGAGACACCAGAAGGACGAACCACATTCACCAAGTTGTCGCTCCAGAAGTCTAGTCATGGCGTCGGGGTGCTTGCCGCTCTCAGAGTCACTCTTTATAATGTTATGGAGGTCGTTCAATCGCCGTCGGAAAGGCGCAAGGTCACTTTCGTTGTAGACAGACGATTCATCCATATGGTCGAGAATTTGCTAAATGAAGGGGTCATCAGTTGCAGTGGCATCACACCGTTAATGAAAGATGGGAGCTCTGTGACGATTGGAAATTCTGGGAGGGCCTCCGAAAGGAAATAAGAACGTTTCCGGTCTCCCGATTTCGGACAAAGTGTAAAGCGCTTGATTCACGTGGAGCAATACTCACGCGCATACTGGCCAGTTGTGAGTAGGTGGCAGGAGCTTCCTTGGTCTTTCCGATTGTCAGGAAAAAGAGAGATAAGAGATTGAAAACATCAGCCAGCAGAGTATCCAAGCGATTGTTGTAGACGGAGGCGTCATCGCGAACATCGTTCAATCTTGTCACTGAGTACGCGAATATTAGCGATTAAGATATGATGATCTAGATGGAGCGACGAACCCTGCTTGATGACGGCTTGATAGAGACTGTTTACATCAGAGGGCTTTATGAAGTCGCCACGATCTTTCTTCAAAGCTGTGAGCCTGTTCCTGATACTATTTTTGGCGAATTGGTAAAGGAATAGTGGGAAAGTGGAGGAGATGGAGAAGTTACCCGATGACGGCCTCAAGGATGGGGAGTTCTAGAATCAAGTCGTGGTCATGTTCAGGCCAGTAGCAAAAAGCGAGCACACGTGCCTTGCTGTGACACAGGTGTGGTCATGGCTCATGAGATGTGCTGAGATGAGAAGTAGCTGAACCTGAGTTATTATCGACACGTGCTCTCACTCAACACACGTTAATCTTTCTTTCCCACGACACCATCATCGTTTTATCACACTACCAATGGACAAAATCAAAGAGGTTCGATATTCTTCTTCCAAAGAGAACAATATTCATATTCTTTCCAGAAACTCGCTGCCCTTCGTGCCGAGGCAGACGCAGCCGTTGAACGTGCTGAGGGCGCAGAAGCGAAGAATAAGAAATACGAACAAGATCTCCTTCAGAAGGACCAGGAAATCACTTCACTCAATCACAGGATAGGCGTTCTCGATGGAGAACTCGAAAAGACAGAGGGAAAGCTGAGTGAAACCAAGGTTGCTGCCGAGGAGGGCGAACACAGCAAAACGACAAACGACGCTCTGATTCGCAAAATCCAGCTCCTAGAGGAGGAGCTTGATGCAGCAGAGAAGAACGTGAAAGAGACGGTAGAGAAGTGGGTGTTGTTCACTTCACCGTTATTGTCTTTCCTCATACGCTTTGGCAGACTCCGGCAGGTCGATGTCAAGGCAGAGCACTTTGAGCGTCAAGTACAGCGTGTCGAGCAGGAGCGCGATCAGTGGGAGAAGAAGTATGAGGATATGCAAGAGAAGTACCGCAAGTCGAAAGAGGAGCTTGACGAGCTGGTTTCTAACATGGAAGGACTGTGATGTCTATTTGCCTCGCCACTCGTACTCTGCGTCCTGTTCCATTACCCTACTATTCTTCCTCTGATAAGATGATATAAATCACGCGACTATCACGTGTCGTGCTTACGTAACACTATACAGCGCCTCCCTTTGAATCGCGTCTCGCGTCCTTTGAACAAGAACCAATACGTTGACGGACGATGTTTTCTCAGTCGTCCTCGGCCCAGCATGGCCCTTCATTTGCCGTCGGAGGAATGTCTAGCTCGTCGACTACCCACCACCCACATAGCGCAACTTCATGGGCTTCAAACAGCCAGAGCGCTCCCCTTTCCACTTCCCTAAACGATCCATTTCTCCAGTCCCGTTCCAACTATCAATCGGGATACCTCATGGTCTGTTGCCTTTCTTCCGTAGTTTGACATGCGTCATTTACCTTTCGTGCTTCTACAGTCGATGTCCCAGAATAATGTGTGCAAACTCCCAATTCATTCCTGCAGCAAAATATTTATCTCTGCACGACACATAGGGCTCCCCATCAGCTAACCAACGATTCGATGATATGCCAGTTGTGCAGACCAAAGCCAAGCTAAATTCGACGTTGTCTCGTACACCTACGCGTGAGTTTGGGAAGGACCCAATGTTCGAGAGCTCAAGGTGTGCACATCATTTTCTGTTCAATTCCTTGTATTCACTATCGTTTCGTTTGCCACAAGACAACGCCAGACATCTGATGAGGATGCCCCTCCTACCGCGTCCGTCAATGATATGCTAAACACCGCATATGCAGATGGCCCTTCATACCACCAGCGTTCAGTCGGTGCTTTCTCTCCTTTGCTTGTGACTTTTTTTATTCACCTGTTTTTACAGGCTCTAAACTTTGAGTCTTCGATGTCACGAACCCCCCAATCTTCGTCTCATCAGACTCTTGAGCCCCTCTATGTTGTCGTCTTCGGCTACCCCCCAGATAAATACAGCGTTGCCGTTGAGTACTTCAAGCAACTTGGCGAGACAACGGACCCAGATCCAAACACGGAAATCTCCAACTGCTTCAAGATCGGCTTTAAACATCCCGGTGAGGCGATGTGGGCTGTCCGTAAAAATGGCGAGGTCGTCGGCGGGAGCTGGATGGTCGGGGTCAAGTGGGCGGTGCGTCACAGCCCTCCTTGCTTTGAATCGAGCGAGCGGACTGAGTTCTACATCCTAGGATCCTGCCCAGGCAGAACATGTCCTCGGCCAATCGATCGCTCGTACAACTGCTTACCTGCCTACGCCTGATCTTAGTCCGCCCTCTGATCCCGCACCGGCGGATCCTTTTTTGGGGTCTTCCCTATCCCACCAGCATTCCCTGTCCGGTTCCCGTTCCCCACATGTCGGTACTCCGACAGTGGGTACCCCGATTCGACTTGCACCATCTACGTCCGCGTTTCGTAAGCCAGGGCAGGGACCGAAACCGGCAACAAGTGGTCAACAACTGTCAGCGCCGGCGGCGGTCGGAACGCCAGGTACACCGTCGAAAAGTATGATTGGGCAGTTCTCAGATCTCGTCTTTGGATGGTAGTGGTTCCTATCGTATACTCCAGTACAATACGTCCACCCCATATTAGACGCATGTGCCTGCTTATACGTCAAAGCGTTTCTCACGCCTCAACACGTATCCTGCCCGGCGTTCGCGTGTTCGTGCGTGTGCGAACCGTTGCCGCATTTTAGGGCTTGAGCGTCTTCCAGTTACTGCTGTAGTGCCAACCGCCATGTCACAGTTTCGCCAACGCACCGCCGACAAGAAATCGCCTCCAATGAAGCCCGCCCATATGAATGGTTCTGCGAGTGCAAGTCGAGGCAGCCCGGGGGCCAACGTTGCCGTGGCCACGTCTGTCACAGGAGCCCTACTAGATTATTCCCTGCTGCTCCTTCTCGTCTTTGGAGGGTGTTGCTCGTACGTGTCGACCTCCTGGCTTGGCTCTTACCTACATCCGTGACAGTAACGTCTGGGCCTACGAGGAACTACTCCGCGCAGAATCCAGCGCCGGTGTGCGATTTTAGTTACTTCCCAAGCAGAAAAAACTAACGCGCAAAATTATCCTCGCCTCACAGGACCAGCGCTCACCTTTTCGCAGATGCTCTTTATCACCGTGCAGCAGCTTCCCTCTTTCGTGATATGGGACACGTCGACGCTTCCGCGGCTCAAGCCACGTCAGGTTCCCATCTCGCAGTGGCTCGTACTCGTCACCACATTTGCGTCTGGGACACTGCTGAACAATCTCGTGTTTGGGTTCAACGTTCCCCTCACGATACAAATCATATTTCGTTCAGCAGGTGTGTGTCCCCCCCCTTTCGTAGAGGCTATTTGAGCTGCTGAGACACGGGCTTGTAGGACTGGCCGTGTCGATGGTCCTCGGTCGCCTCTTCATGGGAAAGCGATACACGCTCCAACAAATAGTACCGCGCTTCCCCTTGCCTTTCTGGCGGCTCCACCACTCCTGCTGACGGCAGCCCCCCTCTCTCTCTTCACAAGACCGCCGTTGCCGTCGTCTCGTCTGGAGTCGTAATCGCAACCCTCTCGCGACCTCGAGCCACCAACTCGTCTGCCCAACCGACACCCGCCGTAGACACGTCGCGATACGCCATTGGCATCGCGATGCTGCTCGTATCGCTCGTGTGTACCGGCGCGCACGGCGTATTGCAAGAGCGCACATATACCACATACGGCCCGCATTGGCGAGAGGGCGTGTTCTACATGGTATGTAGTAGTAAACTGCCCCCCTTCAGGAAATATATATAAACGAACAAACAAATTTTCCTAGCACATGCTCTCGCTGCCATTGTTCGTGTTCATGCCCGGTCATGTGCGACAGGGTTTCGTCGGCCTCAGCAGCCGCGGAACGGGCCGTTCGTACACGATTCTCGCCCTGAACCTGCTCTCGCAACTCGTGTGCGTCTCCGGCGTCAATCAGCTGTCTTCTGTGAGTCCCCTCGCCACCCCACCGCCACACCCGGTGCCTGTCTCAAATTTTTGCTTAACGCCCTTTTGCCATTCAGAGAGTATCTGCCGTGTCGACGCAGGTCGTGCTTACGGCACGCAAGGCGATTAGCTTGTGTTTTAGCGTGTGGTGGTTCGGCAGTGTTTGGAACGGGCAGTTCGCGTGCGGGGCATTTATGGTCTTTGTAGGGTCATTCTGGTATTCGATACTTCCGGCGCTGGCGCAATCCCCGGTTAATCGGAAAAAGTTAACTTGATTGATTTGATACGTCGCGTGTTCAGCCAAAATCTTCAGTCCATCACGACCGTCGTCCGTTTCATCCATCAGCATCGGACCTGAGATCAATACACCATTCCGCCGCAAGCATGTCAGTCAAATGGTCGCTTATATGGGCGCTAAGCGGTCACTTGCGGGAAAAATGTGACACCAGCGAACCAGTTTCATCGTCTGACCTCATAACAAGCATGAAGTAGCTACTGGTCTGGTACTACTATGATCGTACATCATGAATAGCCCCCAAAGAAGAAAAGCAAAGGGTAACCGAAATAATTAAGTGGGAATCGAAGAACAAGTCTTTAATACTAAATAAATGCGCATGAAGGAAATGAATGTATGGGAAAGGAGTGTGTGGCAACACGACAAGACCCAAAGTTGTGCAAGGCGAGAGTGAGAATGAGGAGGGTAGTGGCACTCGATGAGTCATTACGGCTATGCTGCAGAGTAAAGAGCACCAGAAAAAGTTCGTGGTATCCCATAGAACAGTCAAATGACAGCGAGAGATGTGGGGCCAGTGCCACGGGGGGATATAGAATGCACAGGCCAAGACGTCAGCGTCGACCGTGCATTATCTTAGGCTACACGTGGTTCTTTTCACTTATATCATGTACCTCCAAGTGATGATGGCCTTCAGAACTGTGGCCCTTGAACTCGTCAGGTACGACATGGCTTTCCAGTCCAATCGAGTCGCGGCGCCCACCCATTGGCTCCCCAGGTGTTACTGGCCGGGATGCAACCATGCCAGATGACGAGGTCGCGGTCACCGTTGAGACAATCTGCTGATTTTGTGGGTAATATGAACGGCGACGCATTGCACGGAAGTCGTAAATCGTAAATCTGTACGAATTATCAGCAAGTCACACTTAGGTGCAAGCCCACTACGCACTGCTCCTCCATCTGTCGCATCTCGTTACTTAGACTATTGATGTCGCGATTCTGTTTGCGGGCCTTGGCTTTCAATGGGTTATCTTCGAGCAAAAGCTCCTCTAGTTCGTGGGACGCGTCAAAGTTCGCCTTCTTCGACTGTACACGGCACAAGGTGGTGAGACGTGAATAAAATCAAAATTATTAGAGTAACCCACGTCAGGGATAAACGGAGATGGGACTTCTTTCCGATCCAGGGCAGCCCAGTCAATTGAACTGAACCATGGATTCCGCTGAATCTCATCAAAACTATCACCCTGGGGACTGCAGGCAATGCGTTTGAAAGGATCCCTGTCGAGAAGCTGGACGGAAATGAACTCTTAAGAATGCAGTGCAGGAAAAAAGAAGAGGACGTACACCCTTGATAAAGTAAAGCCCCTCCTTGCTACATTTCTCATCAGCGTTCTCGGGGAAACGCAAAGCGTCTTTGGAAATGCTCTGCGTAAGGGCAGTATTCGTGCGGCCGCGGAACGGTCTACGCCCAAAAATGAGCTCATAGGCACAGACACCAAGCGACCACCAGTCGATCGGGTAAGTATATCCGCGCTTGTGAAGAATTTCGGGTGCCATATAGGCCATGGATCCGGCTACACCTGTGAGCATTCGGCGCTCTGAATAATGGACGGCGATATTAAAATCAGTGAGGTGAGCATGGCCACGCTCATCAAGTAAGATATTGTCGGGCTTGATGTCTCTGTTAGGGCGGCGGGACAAGGCTGAATAAGCGAGCGGAGTAGGAGAAAGGGGAGCGAACCTATGCATGATGTGCTTCTCATGTAAGAAACAAAGCGCAGAAGAGAGCTCGGCCATGTGGAACTTGACAGTCTCCTCTGGTAAACTGGATAATCGATCCAAGTGGACTGCACAAAGTGAGTTCGTAAAAAAAAGTAAAAATAGTAAATTTTGATGACAAACATCGTAAATCACCCCCCAACATCAAATCCAAGACGAAAAAACAGTTCTCGTCATCTTGAAAGGCGTATCGCAAATTGACGACAAAAGGATGGTCGATCTCTTCGAGTAAGCGCCGTTCTTGAATGACATTGGAAACGGCTTTCATCCTGACACATTTGGCTTTGTTGATGTATTTAAGGGCGTATAAATCGCGAGTCTGCTTGTGCTGAACAACGCGGACCTGGGGGAGCTGTTGGATTGGAAAGCTAGATAGTGGCAACAGGAGGTACCTTGCCGAAGGCACCCTTTCCGACGCATCGGAGGAGAATGAAGTGGAAGAGGTTAACGTCAGCATCGAAGTCGATGACCTAGGGGAAGAAGTATCAAAATGCGGGTGGTATAAAAGGATAATGGGAGGCAGACTTGAGGACGGCAGCAAACGGCGCCCATTGAAGATCGTTGAAATTGGGCTACAGATTGATCGTGCCAGAGTAAATGGCGAGAGAGAGAAAAAATACAAGAGCTAGGTGGGAAGAACGGTGGGGAATAAAGAAAGATGGGAGAGAGCCGGGAGAAGCGAAGGAGAGAAGGATACGAGGAGAGTCAAGGTGGAGGTTGCGCTCACCGGAATGAAACGAGCTGATTATCTAATATATCCACTAGTTCGAATCGGTTCAGTTCGTAGTACGTCAGTTTGGCTTGCTCAAATCAAAATTCATCTTGTACAACACTGATCATGTCAGGATCACATTGGTTTCGTCCATTGGTCCTCTCTGGACCTTCAGGTTCTGGTAAAAGTACTTTGTTGAAGCGTCTTTTTGCAGAACACCCTGGTCAGTTCGCTTTTAGTGTTTCGCGTCAGTCCTGCTTCTTTTTTTTTCTCTACGCGTGTTTCGGTAACCACGCCCCCAGACACAACGCGATCCCCACGTCCAGGAGAAGTCGATGGCATCCAATACCACTTTGTCTCTCGTGAAGATTTCTCTTCTCTTCTCAATCGCGGCGGTTTTGTCGAACATGCAGAATTTTCTGGTAACCTCTACGGGACCAGCAAGCAAGCCATCGCCTCAATTGTTGAATCAGGCAAGCGTTGTATCCTTGACATCGAAGTTCAGGTACATTCCTCCGCTTTGTTCCAAGCGCACATTCCCTTCATTTCGTCACTAGGGAGTCCGCCAGATCAAAAGCACCGACTTGAATCCAGTTTATTGTTTCGTTTCTCCCCCGTCTTTGTCCGCCTTACGAAGCCGTCTTATCGGCCGCGGGACGGAAACGGACGCCGCCGTTGAGAAACGCCTAAAAACCGCCCTCGTTGAGATCAACTATGCTCAACTTCCTGGATCACACGATCATATCATCGTGAACGACGATTTGGACCGCGCCTATGCACTTTTCGAGTCGGTCGCACTTGGAAATCCTATCCCTCGTGATCCACTGCCCCCATTCGACCAGTTCAACTGACAGAATACAATAGAATACACTCCAGAGTGACTAGATTGACTGTTTCCGCCATACCCAAAGGGTGACCGTGTTTGTTTGTTTGACTTTAGACTGACGTCTGTACACGGGGGTACGATATATTATAGAAATCCGTTGTACTGTGTGAACTTGGGAAAGCCATAAATACAATGACATTTCCTCGTTGAGAAGAACGGTAAGGGGGTAAATACTGGGTAAATTTACTAAATCCGATCGCGCGTGAGCGGACCACCCGATTACAGACGGAACCGCAAGTATGCCATGAGAAGAGCCGTACAACCAGTGACTGTCGACAACGTCTCAGTTCGTTGTGGCCCAAGGATATAATTAGGACCTTACCGAACCCAACTAGGTACTGCAGCGTCGTTGCCTGGCCACCGCTCGCCACGTCAGCTCATGGGGGACCCAACCTTAAATCACTCACCTTAGACGACTGGATGGCGGCACGCAACCCTGCAATCTCCTGCTCAATCCGTGTGTCCACCTCCTTCATCTTGAGCTCCTGCTTGCTTCCCTCTTCTCGAATACGTCCCTTCTCCAGATTCAAATCCAGACGCACACCCGCCTGTGTGCGCGATATCTCCTCTCGCAGCCGTTGCTTTAATTTTTCGAGGTCCGTTAGTAGGCGGTCGTTCTCCGCTTTGATCATCGTCAGGTCGTTCTTCTCAGTCAGTTGGAGCTCGGATTTGAGTTGTGCAAAGTCGACCTGCTGTGTGTATTGTTGCTACGCCCCCCCAAGTCGGCAAACGCGCGTGATGATGTCGCGAAACCTGCACCTTCTCATGATCAGCTTTAGTAACCATATTACTTGTCATATTCCGTATGCTCTCGTCTATGACCTCCGCCATGGCAGACATGATGCCTTCAGCCTGCGCGCGATTCAGTCCCTCGCGCTCCAGGCGTTGTACAAAGTGATGGGTATCGAAATGAAAGTCATTCCGCGTAGATGTGGTCCGAAAGGTCCGGGAGAAGTGGGGAAAGGATGGTGCGCGCAGAGGGGGGAGAGCGCGGAGGAACATGAATCCGTTCAAGAACGGAGACCGAACGGCCGTGATGGCAAGGCATTCACGTGATCTTGATTTATTTTGCTCCGCGTGAAACCTGCAGCGTGAGGACTATCATGCAGAGCGACGACGTGATATGGTCTGCCATCGGAAACCAATTCTGCTCTTATAAAGTCAAGTACGATACCCTATTTTCCTCGTCAATGAGCACAAAACTTAGGCAGCCGTCTCAGGACTGTCACGCAGAATTTCTGTCGAAACGAATATAATGTAACTGGCTTCTGCAGTCGGCAATCGTGCCCTCTCGCCAACTCTCGATATGCGACCGTGCGTGAGCACGAAGGTGTGCTTCCCCTTTAATCTTTTGGTGGGCGCGCGTTCCAAACGATTCCCCCAGGCGTCCTCTATCTATACCTCAAGACGATAGAACGCGCACACTCTCCAGCACACATGTGGGAAAAGATCAAACTCTCAAACAACTACACAAAAGCTCTAGAGCAGGTAGGTACAGCCGCATATGCAGGAATACGTTTTTTGAGTGACCACCACAGATTGACAAAGAGCTAATTTATTGGCCCAACTTTACTACTCACAAGTGCAAGCAGCGGGTGACCAAGATTACACAGTATCTTATCAGGATGCGGCGTGCCAAGCTTCATGCTCAGTGCGTGTCCTCTCTTAGTTTCGTATCCGCTCACCGTGCCCATGCATTCGTGCAGACCCAAACTCATTGGGATAAAGAAAAAGCTGGACAGGCGCGAGGCCGTACGCGAGCGCAAGGCACTGGCAGCTGCACACCTCGAGCGGTCAATCGAGAAGGAGTTGCTGGAGCGCCTGAAAAGCAAGGCGTACGGCGATGCACCGCTCAATGTGAACGAAAGCGTGTGGGCGGCGATCTTAGACAAAGAAAAGGCCCGCGAGCGCGGTGAGGAGCTGGAGGATGAGGAGACAGATGAGGAACTTGAGGATGAGGAGTATGAAGGCGAGATGGAGGAAGAGAGAGAGTTCGTGAGCGATGTGAGCGAAAGCGAAGATGGGTTGAGCGACCTGGAGCAAGTAGCGGTGCGTCGTATCACACATAATTCCTTTAACGCGTACTCACGGCCTTGGTAGGACGGAGCATACGGCAGCGACGATAGTGAAGAGTCGGGAGATGAGGAGGACGCGGACGCGAAATCCCCACCAAAACCAAAATCGGCGCTGGGTAAGCGCAAGGCAGATTTCAGCTCACGCAAACCAAAACGTGCGTAACCCCACCCGCTCCGATTGTTGCTAGCGATAACTGACCGACAATGGTTGCGGCGCTCAGGTGGTCCTCGTATAGAGGTGGAGTACGAAAATGAGACGGAGGTAGCGCAGAGAGCGCGGGTTGCTACCAGTTGGTAGTGGTGATGAATCATGCATCTCATCCGCCTTTCGGCCAAGACGCCATCCCAGTAGCGGGAGAGCGTCATCGTGTACAGCCTGTCAACATCACGTTTGACATCAGAGTACGACACTTGCGGTACGACACTTGCGGCTTTTGAATGGAAGCCAACCCCCCTGCAAACGTGGGTACGAACTCAGCTGTGCCGGTTTTCCTTTCTGAAGGCAAGCAGGAGGTGATATTCTTATGGGCATGTGACCCCGTAACGTTCGTAACAGTCTACATGGTTCCGTGGCTGAGCTTGGAGCTGCAGTTTTCCCAGCCAAGCTCCGAGCTCGGCAGCAGCTCCTCAGAGGGTGTAACAGCGAAACCCCCAGATGCAGTGCAACACGTTTGGCGCGATCGCTTTCGATCTTATCTTATCCTTCTGCAATTTGAAAGCTCGTCAATGTGTCCCTGGCAATTGACGTCTCCAGATCCTTGACAAGATCATCGTCAAATGTTAGTAGGAGATAATATCATTGCGAAGTTGCGAACTGGATAATACACATGATAGATCATAAGTCTGCAAGAACGACAAGCCGTCAGAGGTTGTCCATGTTGGCAACCAGGTCATCGAGCTCCGCTTGTGCTTTCCGATACTTCTTTTCTGCTTCCTGTCGGATGCACCCAACCTGTGATCAGCGAGTTTCCTCTCACCACCGAAGATGGTCGACAGTACCTCGCATTTATGCTCCCATGTATCGCGTTCCTGCTCAGCTCGCTTGAATCGTCGTTCCGTATGGTCCGCTTCGACATCTACGGACTGTAATCTGTGTGAATCATCATCTCAATTGAGTGACAAGTATCCCCTGATTGTGCAACGCACTTCTCTTTAGTGTCCTTGAGGTCAGCCGAAACTTTTTCGAGTCGCCCTTCGAGATCGTCCAGCTTGTGATCCTTTGACTTTATTTCTTGATCTCTCTCAAGGAGAGCTTGCTCGAGTTTCTTGACCTTTTGCTCCGCCTCCTCTGCTCGCTGAGTTGCGGCATCTGCCTCGACACGGAGGGAGGAGAGTTTCTGGTTCGGTATTTGTAACTACCGAGTGAATGGGCTATGGATACAGTACTTACCACCTTAATCTTGTCCATGGGGTGGGTGTAAGGACCAAGAGACTATACTGGGCGAAGGGTTGTCGATTGGCACTCTGCCAGCACCTACCAAAATTGAACTTGCTGCTGGGAGCAGCGGTTCCGGAGGTTTGGCTGCACCGGATTTGACCACGTGAGGGGTGTCATGATGCATGTCATGTTCCGAGTCGCATCGCACCGAGGGTAAGTTCAGCCGCAGTTTGAGACCTCTTTCGACTTTACGATCACAGGCTAGAGCTTTCTGTTGGCAATTGGCGTGATTCTCTCGACCGGTCCGAGTGGGTCAAGTCCAACGCATGCATACCAATCGTGACCGTCGATCTTACAGTTCTGTCCTCGACTAATATGGGGTCAACTTCCCCTCTTTTGAACGGGCGCCCGGGTATAAATTGACCTCTCACTACGTCACCTGCACTTTGCTTTTTGACGTTATCACTCTCCCATAACCTATCGCCATTCCTCTTGTCAACTTAGTACTACTGTGCCACTCCGTCACTCCTGCAACACTCCCAGCATCCCACGATCTGTAGTCCCTTTAAGCATATTCAGAACATATACGCCGGCCCCAAACGCGAAACCCCCTCAGGCTCTCTCCATTAGACGTTGACCTTCTCTCTTCTCGAAAGCGACACTACAACCGAGTTGACTCCGACCAGCCGCTATATCATCTACTCCCTTCCGACGATTCCTCCGACAACTGTTTTTCCTACATAGCGAACGGCCAAAACAACATGTCCGAACAGGAAGTGGCTATCAGTACCCACCCCGTGGCTACACGCCCCCCGCGGCTGTCCGATGGAGAAATACTACCCCAAGCGGTCAGAAATTTCGAAAATCACTGTCTAAACTATTTTGTCAACGCGAAGGAAGGTATTGCCGACAACGAACAGGTCGCCCGAATTCTCTCATGTTTCGACAACTATCTCGTGAATGATTGGATCACAGTGGACCGAGATCGCCTAATTACCCTAACATTCAAACAATTCATGACCGAATTCCGGACTAGGTGGCTCCCGCTCGGTTGGGAGAGCGAGGTGTGTACGCAGGTCCTGAGGGCCCGCTTCAACCCTGAGAGGATCCGCTTCGGAGCATGGGCCTATCAGGTGCAATCACTCAATGTCTCTCTACGTGGTACCCCATCGCACCTTGATGAGCGCAGGATGCGCTTCCAACTTGAGGCAAATATCGACCAAGAGCTGCGGTATCTGATTCAGGAGGCAGGTGCCGATAAAATCACGAGCCTACACCTTTGGGTTGCTACAGTCAAGGACCTCGATGACCGCCGCCACAAGAAACTCAAGCGCATGATGGAAGCCTTCGATAACTTGAAGGAGATCCACGCCCGTAAAGGACACTTCGGCTCGTAGCCACCAAAAGCTAACACCAGGCGAAGAACCAACTACCGCCTACGTAACGGCGGTTCGACTTCCTCTTCGTCCGCAATGGCCACATCTACACTCTAAATCCCACAAATCACTCGCTGGCAGGCAACTCACACGTTGAGAACTCTTAGACGACAGGGAGCGAGTCTCTGTCTTGGCTACATGTCATGGAATACGAACGGGGGCGAGGGCAACTGGCCCATCTCATAACCCAACTTGCGTGTGGATGTCTTTTACTGTATTGATATAATATCTTGAGCGCGGAAAGTGTTCCGAGAAGCCGCCTTCGGAGAAGCTCGGAGATAACAACAGTGTAGACTCAGACACCATTTGTCAGTCGCCCCTTCACTTTGCACATACTGTACTTGGATATGCCTGACGTCTGGTTCTCCAAGGCTCTCTCCCTGTGATCCGACACTGACGATCCGACACGGACTCGACACGGTAATGGGCACCCAAATAAGGCCAAAATGGCGGTGCGAACCCCTGTCAGAGGAATCAGGGGCGAGATGGCAGAGGGTTCAATTGTGGCGTGTGAAGTGAGCAACCTATAGTTCAGCCACCATGACGCTTTCACATTCTGATGAGTTGATGAGCATCCTCAGCTGTCAATCTGAAGAGTACCTGAGTTGCTTTGCCGACGAGAGTCTCTCGACCTGCGCTCTTTCTGATGACGCGCTCTATAAAATCATTCCCCCAAACGTCGAAAGGCTACGCAGGGCCGACAAGAGATATCGGCTCGACAAGCTCCTATCCGCCATGATAACTGAAGCGCCTCACCCGTCAGGACAACGATACGTAGTAGTATGCCTCCATGTAGCACATCAGAAGGGTGAAGACGGGGTAGTGAATGCTGCGAGAGCATGGTTGGAGAACTTGCTTCTCCCCGGTTCGTTCGTTCGTCTTCTAATTACGTCCACTAACTCATGATGGCTCAGTACTGGCCATCTCCAAGGCTGGCCAAACAAAATCCGCCACTAGCCAAACATCTGACTCAGAGTCCGCCTCTCAAAACGACCAGCCCGTTCCCAATGAGAGTATCGTGTATTTTATCTTCTCGTTTGGTTCTACTAATTTAATTTTAGGTCGCTTGCCGAGAGCAGTATCGTTGCGTCATCACAAATTGGTTCGACTGCGCTCGCGCAAAGCAACTCGCAAAGGAAAATCGCGTTGGGGAAATCCCTACAGAGCCGAAACAAGGAATGGAGGTTGCGCATATCATCCCTTTTGGATTTAACCAGTTTGACGACGAGAAGATGAACGCAGAGACCGTGCGTGATGACCTTTTGCCCTCCACAACTCACACATCTTCGTAGACAGACAGGACTTGGCAAATACTTCGATCCTGGACGCGAATTTACGACACTCGTAGGGCCCAACATCAACTCTCCCACGAATACCATTTATATGACAATGTTTGAGCGTCACAACTTTGCACAATTCGACTTTTATTTTGACAAGGATGCGGTCAGTCGTTTTTAATTCCTGTTGAGGCTTAAGGTTAATACTTTTTTAGTACCCAGATATTCCTAACAAGTACAAGGCACGCATGTCCCATCGATTCCAGAGTTTCAGTAATGGATCGCAAGAAGCAGATGTTGTGTTTCCAACGTCATCTGTTGAGCCCCCCAATCCAGATTTCCTCAAAGTTCACGCCTCGTTCGCTAAAGTCCTGCATATCTGTGGTGCTGTTTTGTACATGGATGGTGTCGAATGGGATGCTGAAAAGGAACCGACTTTGTGCTGGAATGGGGAAACGGATTTCGGGTCGTACCTTCGGTTTAGGTTGGCAGCCTCGATCTTTTTTTGAATGTTTCCGCTTCGACTCTCTTGGGGCTCGTAATCATTACAGTAAACAGACAGTAGACTATACAATTATTTATGTAAGCGGCCACCCAGTTGCATGAAACTGTCGCTCGAGTCTGTCATGTAAATGCTGGGCTCACTGGCAGCTGGCTCGTCCTTTTTTGGTCGAGCCATGCTTAGCTAAGCCAAGCCGCAACATCCCCAACGATTGGCTCGACGACGAAACCCTGCGAGGTCTCGTTTTAGAGTGTCATACTGTCACTCATGCGAATTGCTGATCCTTGTCACCAGGAAAATCTACCCAAGCACCGCTTCGATGGAGGTGCGGTGCTCTTCGATGATATGCGGTTGGGGTACTGCCCAGTGACAACCTGTCCGATGCATTGGTCACAAGAACGCCAGGCACGGCCTTAGTTCAGTCATGTATCTAACAACACTGCTATTCAGTTATCGTGACTCGTCTTGACCCCTTGTTCTCTTTCATCATTCGCACATAAGAAAGGTAAGCCCGTCCGACTGGTCATCCAAGCGCGTCATGGCCCCAAATCCCGAATTCATTTCACCACCAAACCTCGCAAAGGCTCCTTTCGATGATCCTCGAGCAGACCTCATTCTGCGCTCCAGTGACGGCGTGAACTTCCACGTTGTCAAAGTCATCCTTTCCTTGGCTTCCTCCGTTTTCGCAGACATGTTCACCCTCCCCACGCCGCCGCCCGCATCTCAGAATTCCGCTGACGAGCCCACGGTGGTCCTATGCTCCGAAGACTCCGAGACTCTCGACCTTGCCCTGCGCCATTGCTACCCGATTCGATCGCCCGAGGTAGCCAAGCTGCGTGACGCCCGTATCCTTCTGGAATTTGCGCGCAAATACCAGGTGGACCTGCTCGAGCCCTCCCTAACGCGCTTTCTCACCGATACCATCGAGCCCGACCCGGTCGGCGTTTATGCCCTCGCGGCGGCATACGAGTGCCGGGATATCGCGGCGAAGGCACTCCGGTCGTCCTTGACGCTCCCGATATACCTCCTGCAATCTCCAGAGCTGAAGTACTCCACGACGGAGCAGTACCAAGCGCTCGTCCACTATCACATTTTGTGCGGCAAGGTCGCCAGTGCCGTCACGATGCGGCGCAAGTGGATCCCCGCAGAGGGTAAACTGATATTTGCCTCGTCCCGAAAAAACGACTTTGGGTGTTCGGTGTGCGTCATGCCAGATATCGTACAAGACCAGCACTCGCCCACCCCGTTTACCAAGGTTACAAGATACGGCCCCCGATATCTCTGGAGCTACTTGCACCGTTCGGCTCTTGTTCTCGCGCACCACCCGAATGTGGAAGCGGTCACCGCAGAGGCCTTCGTACTGAGAGATGTGGATTGTCTTTACTGTTCGCACAACAAACGGCGAGAGATGCTTGAATGTAGCCGCGCCTTTGGGGCTGAGATCAGAAGGGTCATCGACCAGGTGGGCAGTCACTTGGCAAATTCTTGTTGTCATTGTTAAATATTGCCCGTTCGTGCCACGCTGCAGGTTCCCTTACCCACAGTTGCGGGTGACATTAAAGAGATAATCTCGGCTTTTTCAACCAATTTAGACCTCACTCACGAGGTAGTGTAACTTCATCTTTCGGGCTCACTTGTACGCCCTAACACCTCTATGTATCAAGGGACCAGGGTCTGCATGACCTATAATTGTGTCAAAGTTGATGAGAATAGTGACTCAGAGTCCTGGGGCCAAAGGTCGTAGTTATCCGCCACAATTTTGTACACCATCTATTGCATTTTCATCCATACGATTCTTACGGGCTACGGATACGGTGTTAGTTGTTCATACCCCATGAGTACCCCAGGCTGGTACGGCAGTACAATTCGGGCAGCAGGTGCCGACGACCACTACGTCCCAAGTCGGCGCTGACAGCAGCAGTGTTTTTCTCGTCAACGGGTTGCGCAGCTGCAGTCATCTCAGCACACTCACGCTCACAGCAAGCTGGCACAAGAACATCGCAGCATTCGCGGGGCCTCGAATCGTCATCACTCAGAGCGCGGAGCACAACAAAGCCCTCAAGATACACCAACTGTGAATGCGCGCGTATCTACGCATGTCAAAGGAAAAATGTACGTCTCGATGTTTCGAGCTCTGGCTATATGGAGGGCTGGTGTTAACAGCGGATACGACAACGCCAGATCACAGTTGAACTTTACCTTCCAAACCCACTCATACTCGTCTGCCTTGGGCGGTACCTTTTTCGGGAGGACCGCCTCCTTGGCCGATTCTCCTTCAGCGTCGGGCTTGTCTTGATCATCATCAGCTGGTTTCTCTTCCTTCGGCTCCTCCGACTCGCTGAAACTGTCAAATTCCAGTGGCTGTGCAACGTCTCCCAAATAGTTGACCGCCGGTAGTCCTTTCTTCAAAGACCGAAGCTTGAGAGTGAACCGCGGGCCGATCTCCTGTAAGGCGACCTTTTCCGTCGAGCGAAATGCGTATCTTGATAGAGACACCATCAATTTTTGAAACTGGATTTATATGACGGCACTCACCGATGTCGTCTGAAGAATAAAAAGTCGCGCTGGTTGTGGAGGGTCACGACTTGCCGTCCTTGAAATTCCGGTAATGGAGGGAAGAAAGTCTGGAACATTCGTCCGACGGTGTGTCCGAGACGCGTGACAAAGTTGTTGAGCACGAGCTCAGGGTGGTGCGGCGTTGCTCGTGCATGGCCCTACTCAAAAGATTCGCAATTGAAGCAGAATGCCCTGCGAGACAACGTACGAATATTTTTTTGGTGAGTTGAATCGAGGATAATTTAAAATAGGCTGTGGGCCCGTCAGGTAAGTGCACTAGCGTTATCGCATCTGCTCAGGTGGTTATTGATACCCGGAGAAACAAATTTAACGAACGCACTCGGTTTCTTCGTATTCTCGTTCACGACAATCAAGTTGCTGAATCCTCTCCCGGCCGCCCACCCTGCAATTTTTCCCAATTCGAATCCACGAGTTTTGGGACGTCGGTGGAATTCCGCCCCTGGAAAAATCCCGACGATCTCGTCGCAAAACTCATAGGTTGCACGCGTCGCCTTGGGCGATGTTGTAATGAGGACTTTTGGTGGGATCGTTGGATCGTCGGAAGAGGTGAAGTAGGAGGCAAACGGGTCCGACGCGATGTCGGCTGCTGCCTCGGCGGAGGGCTGTTTTTGTTGGCCAGAAGGGGCAGCGGGGCCTGAGGAAGGGTCCGCGGTTAGAATGGACGGGTCGAATTCGCGTGTGTTGTCGAGAGTGCGCGGGACATTCTCCGCCAGTCGTTTCTTTTGCGGGTGCGTGTCTGAGATAATCACTCAAGGCAGAGAGAATGCAACACACTTGTTTCGCTTTGGGATCATCTACTTCACGCTTGGCGGTTGCGAGTCTGCGCTGAAGTTTCGCCTGGCGTTTATCTTTCTTGGCTTTGAGAAATACTTGTTCGCGCTTTTGTTTGTTTTTTATCGCGGGCAGCGACACAGGCGGCATCGAGGCGTCTCTCAGGTTTCATTTCCCACGCCGTCGTGTCTCCTCTGAATTGTCATCCACCGTCATGTTCAACGCTCGTCCACGGTTGCTGCTTTGCCTTTTTCTTTTTATCTCAGTCGTTAATTCTCTTCATCTTTATCTTGACGATAATGAGAGACGGTGCTTCATCGAGGAACTACCCACGGATACTGTAGTCGAGGGTAAGCGCCATCATTGACACACTCGCCTTACGTTCCTTCCTCAACCGGCCTTCTTCGACATTCCAGGTCACTACAACGCGCTGGAATGGAACGATGAGGGCCAGGTGTATAAAACCAACGAACACCTGGGGATCCTTGTGGAGGTTACGGTTAGTTGTCCTTTCTTCCTACCCCTCCCGACCTGATGCCTAACCTTTCACAGGAACTGGAAAGTGGTCACTCTGTTGTCAGCACGCGTGGACCGCCCGAGGGCCGCTTCACCTTCACCTCTCACGAGGCAGGCGACCACACCATCTGCCTGTCGTCTAACTATTCCTCTTCGTGGTTCGGTCCCACGGCTCATATCCGCTTGCACCTCGACATCACTGTCGGTTCAACCAAACCCAACGTGGATCATGATCGCGGGCACGTCTCTGCGCTTGCGAGCAAGATCCGCGACTTGAACATCAAAATTGAGGAAATCCGTCGCGAGCAACAATATCAGCGCGAGCGCGAGATTGATTTCCGCAACCTTTCCGAGACTACGAATTCTCGCGCTGTGTGGTACAGCATAGCACAAATTCTCATGCTCCTCTTGACGTGCGCATGGCAGCTGCGACATCTGAGAGTGCGTCCGATACCAACTTCTGTTTTGCACTCGACAATACTAACCAAACTTCCAGCGATTCTTTGAGGATCGGAAGATGCATTAGTATACCATTGCATACTATCTATATGTTCCAAATACATTATATGGGTTCCTAGTGGCAAAGCGTGCTTGTTCAGGCACTCGTGCCCTCAACTTTGAGGATCATTTTTTTCTTGACTTCGCCCAACGTCATTCTTTGAAAGACCTCCCTGATTGCATTCGTTGCTGTCTCATCGCTAGCTTCTTGCCCAATCTCGATTATCTCGTGCTTCGGTTCTTTGAACTGTTTCGACACATGAAGCGCCATTCCTATCGGGTTAACGAGCCCACTCACCTTCCCTGAAGCCATGGTCCGTGCAAGTTCCTCAACGAGCCTACTTTGTCCTTTACCATTATCTTTGTACCACCGACTGAGCCAGAACCCGTGGCTCGTAAGATTCTTGAATATAAGGAACGACGCTGGGAGGGTGAGAGGGCGTTTTGCCATTGCGCCGTATGTCACCAGGTGAGCGTCGCTGCCTAAGAGGCCGGCCATGGACGTCGTCGATTCGCCCCCGACACAATTTAACCCGAGACGGATATCCTTTGCGCATACAAGTCAGTAAGTGGCCACGAAACTGATACGGTGGGGTGAAAACCTGGCCGTTCGTCCATTCTTTGACCTTTGCTTTTATTGCCTTCTTGTCCTGCAGCTCGTCGTAAGTGACTACATGCGTAGCACCTAGATCTTCTAGGTCTTCCTTCAGCGTGTCCATGTCGTCCCTGCATATATCATACTAGCAGTTGAGCCTAAACCAAAGTAAACTGAGTTCTGCTCGTTACGCACCGATTCCGGACGAGGTTAATAGTTTTCAGACCGGCATTTTTCGCGAGCTGTATGACCGCTTGACCGACCTATGACGATGACGGCACTTTGTGAGTGAGATCTGGTTCACAGATTACCCGCAACGCACCGCGCTATTGGCGCCATTCTGGATGACCCATTGGCCCGCCCCCAGAGTGACGAAGTGGGACAGGAGGCAGTGTGCGGTCGCCGGGTTGACCTGAGACGAACCCAAATCGGCTGAGTGGCCCTTGGTGCTTCGGTCGAATGATGTGAACGCACCATCATCGTCGCCGCGTTCACTTCGGAGAGGCCCTCGAGTCTCGGCACTTTCAAAAGCTGCCCCTCGAGAAAGTTCGCAGCGCTCCTCCAGGTCCCAACTTGGCTCGCCTTCATCACGACCCAGTCGCCTCTCCCCAAGCCCTTCACGCCGCTGCCGACGCTCGTGACCTCCGCGAGCCCTTCATTTCCGGCCACAAATAGGTCGCCTTGGATGCCAGGAAACGAAGATGCGTGGGGCTTGGAAGGGTATACCCCTTCTATCACGTTCACGTCCGCCGGGTTTACGGGCGACAAGATGAAGCGCACGTTCACGGTGTGTGGAGGTGGTGCAGGGAGAGTTGGGATGGTGAATGCGCGTACGACCTCCGCGGGCTGACCATTTTGGGAATAGACGATAGCGCGATTCGCCCAGACGCGTACTGAGGTCGATAGGAGACGAGCGTAGCCTGAGACAGTTGATAAACAGTACTTTCTCAACATGGTCAAGGTGGCTTCTCTCCATTTTCAGTACAAACGTGACCACACCATCCAACATCCAACTTTACTTCTTTGCCACTATTTCTACTAAAATGTAGTAAACTACGTATCAAAAAGCTTGTATGTACTCGAATTCAATCACCCTGTTCTCAAGTCACCCTACGTACACCTCAAACTTCTCTCTCAAAAACAAGTTTCCACTCGTGACTCGTCTCGTCTCGCCAACGACGTTTTGGTGCAGTGAGGAAATTTGTTCCCAGGCCTCCGTTCCGCCATCACTGCCCATCAGGGATGTGAAAATCTTCTATCGCCTCCTGACCTGCCAGTGACCGGCAACATCAGCTGGCTATCGAAACTTTGCAACAGGTCCCCCCACATTCAAGCGCCCCGGGTCACACCCCGACGACGATGGTGACTGAGTGCTTCGCAACAGGCACAGCAGGCTCGGCACGCTCAGAGTGAGCGCAGCTATTCTGAGCTTGAGAGTGTTGTCTAAGTGATGTGCCTGCCAGGTCCGGCTCGGTGTCATCGATGTCTGTGACTCGGATGCTCACTCGTTTTACTGCTAGTGCACTTCTCACAGACCCGTATGTTTTATTCTTTGATGTGCGCGGTCATTTTTGATTTCCTCTTGGTAGGGTGACGATCAATAAACTCCCAGAGGATGTCCTCTTGGAGATATTTGATGCCTACAGACAAATCTATGAACCCTATTTCCGTTACGAAAAGTTCTGGAACACTGGAGATGGGTGGTTCAAGCTCGCACATGTGTGCCGAAGTTGGCGACGTGTCGTGCTATCTTCGTCCTCCCGTTTACATCTGCACCTGTTGTTTACTCAACGCAGCGCAACCATATCGAGGTGTCTCCCCCCCATTCCGATTTTTGTCGACTGTAGCTCCACATCCTGGACAGAGAAGGAAGAGAGACTCGCAGTTGCCGCTATCAGGCGCCGTAGTCGGGTGCATGGAATTGTTCTTCGAGGACTATATGGGCCCATGTCCGAACTTCTCCGGGCACTGAGTCGCCCTTTTCCAGAGCTGAAAACCCTCAAAATTTGTCACACTACCGACCGTCCCTTCGAACACGATCTTCCCGCCTCATTTCTGGGTTCTGCCCCGCGTCTGCGACGGCTCAATTTACAGGGAGTTACATCGGATTCTTTTTCCCCGCTATTATTATCCGCAACGGGTCTTGTCGAACTTTCTTTGACCGTGTACGATTCGCGGCCAGATGATTTTCTCCTCAAGAGTTTGCAGCGCATGTCTTGCCTGCGTCACCTCGAGTTGAATTGGGAGTATACGGACAAGGACGACCCCACATATTTCGACCACGAGCCACCCCCTCCCAATGCTGTTGGATATGTTGCCACACTGTGGAAGCTCACGCACTTCTTCTTTAAGGGTCACAGAATACGCTTTCAGAGACTCATGGTTGGGTTGGCTGCCCCATCCCTGCAACGTCTCGACGCTGCACTCTACGGCAAGCCCCGTCGCCAGTCCCCTACTCCGCAATTCTACAAGTTTTTCTGCGATACAGAATTTACTGCGGTTCGCTTGGGCTTCACGGATGCGACGCTCAGGTTTTGCGCCGGCACGTGTTCCCAATCCGTCAATGATATACCTTTTAGAATAATCATCCCCGGGCCTGTCTCGTTGGAGGAGATGGGTGAAGCGCTCTCCAGGCCTTTGTCCACCGTCGAGGAACTTATTATTGCATGGGATGATGAACCATGGTTCGCAGAAGGCCACGTCCGAGCGGATGAATGGCGTGGATTTTTCTACCATATCCGGCAAGTGCAAATGGTTCGAGTACCAGCTAAAGTGGCACTCGACATTGCACATGCCCTCCAGCAGGATGATCAGCTCGTCATGGACATTCTTCCCGCCCTGAAACGAGTCGAGGTACTTTCTGTTGTGGATAGGGACGATCTATATGAATCTGTCTGTGATGCCTTCGAACCACTCATTGCTGCGCGTCAACTGGCAGGATGCCCCATCAGGTTATCGTGGTCATTTTGGAAAAATGGTTTTCCACAGAAGTGGCCTGGTTAAATGCAGCCTTTCGAGGGATGTGAGGCTTTTTCAGGATATCGGGAGGCTACTAGGAGTCATGGGGTGGGGGCAAACTCGGCGGGATTTGTTACAGCTTACTAAACTTTTTCGTTTATTAGTACTTTCTATAGTAGTTCAAATTTAGGAGAGAAACACAGATACGTTCACTTCGGAGTGGTCCTCGAGTTTCGGTACTTTCAAAAGTTGCTCCTCGAGGAAGTTCGGAGCGCTCCTCCAGGTCCCAACTTGGCTCGCTTTCATCACAACCCAGTCACCTCTCTCCAAGCCCTTCACGCCGCTGCCAACACTTGTGACCTCCGCGAGCCCTTCATTACAAATAAGTCGCCTTGGACCCCAGGAAACGAAGATGTGTGGGGCTTGGAAGGTAAACACCTTCAATCACGTTCGCGTCCGCCGGGTTTATGGGCGACAAGGCGCACGTTCATGGTGTGTGGAGGTGGTGCAAGGAGAGTTGGGATGGTGAATGCGCGTGCGACTTCCACAGGCGGACCGTTTGGGGAATAGACGATAGCGCGATTTGCCCAGACGAGCATAGACAGTTGATAAACAGTACTTTCCCAACATAGTTGAGCGGAGGTCTGATTCTTAACATTGTCGAAGCAAAAACTGAGAGGAAGCAAAAACATTCATGCCGACACTACACCAAGATTGAAACTGCTAACTTTAACTGAAGGTATGACCCGAAATCTGTTTCCCCATTAAGGCGCAAAGACCCTTCCATCTCAGCATCCCTTTCAACACTCTCCACATAATCAGCAGCCCCGCAGAGATTCAAGACCTTGGCAAATGCAGCGTGAACTTTGAGGTAATTAGAATTAGGGGGCTCGATGGATGATTCGTCCAGAGTTGGAAATGTGACATCTACTTCCTTCAATCCATTACTTAAACACCGGTTTCGTCGGGCCATGCGTACTTTGTACTTATTGGGAATATCTGGGTACTAAAAAGTATTTAGCCCCAAGCTCAATAGGAACAAATCAGCAACTGACTGCTTCCTTGTCAAAGTAGAACATGAAATTTCCAAAGCTGGCATGCTCATCTTTTGTCATGAAGATAGCATTTGCAGGAGTGTTGATATTTGGTCCTACAAGTGCATTGAAGTCCATTCGTGTCCAGGACTGAAGCATATCCCAAGTTGCACTTGCTTCTTTCTGTCTCCAAAGATGTGAGAGATGTGAGAATGAAAGTACATCACATACAATCTCTGAATTCATAATGATGTTCTTATCATTGAACCTATTCAGGGAGAAAGGAATGATGTGGGCCGCTTCCATGCATTGTCTTGGCCCTACAGGGATTTCATCGGCACGGTCTTCCTTTATAAGTTTCTCTGCACAGGAAAAGTCAAATGACTTCATGATGGCACAATGATAGTTCTCTCGGTGGGCAACCTAAAATTAATTTAGTAGATCAAACAAGAAGATAAAGGCAGTACTCACATCATTTCTGAGAGCACCCTGGTTATTCCGGGAGGCAGACTGCACAACTTGTACAGTATCATCTAGGTCAGGTGTTTGGCTCCTGGCGGGCATTGTTCTGTCAGCTTTGGAGACAGCCAGCACTGAGACATCATGAGTTGTGGAAGTATTTAAGATAGAAAAACGGACTGGGGATAATCAAGTTGTCTAGCCATGCTTTGGCCACATTGACAACGGCATCTTCACCCTTTGAATGTGCTATATGGAGACATATCGCAACATATCGTTGTCCGGATGGGTGTGGTGCTTCTGTTAGCATGGCAGATAAGAGATGGTCAAGCCGATATTTCTTGTCAGCTCCACGTAGCCTATTGCTGCTCGCAGGAATGATTTTGTGTAGTGCATCGTAAGACAGTCTCTCCGTCAGGATACTCTCATCGGCAAAGCGATCCTGGTATTCTTCAGACTGGCAGCTAAGGATGCTGGATATTGAGTCGTCAGAATCAGAAAGCGGAAAAGCCATGATAGATGGTGGTGATGGATGGAAAGGCGACGGCCCGCTCCACAGAATGCTGTGGATGTCTCCGGTACATTCACGTGACTGGACACGTGTGCCAACTGACAAACACGTGTTCACAACAAACAGTTCAATTAGGGGTGTCTAACACAATCAAAGTCGCTGCGACCTTTACATTGCTGCGTTACGTCAACCCAGCCTCGACAGCCAGCGAACGGAACCCGGAATTTGGTTTCGTCAACAAAGTGCTCGGTGCGTCAAACTCGGCGACCTATGGTTGGATCAATAACGGTGTTTTGGCGGGCAAGCGACGATTTGCTTACCTTTCCCTCGTCTAAAACTAAGATGCGGTCTGAATCCATGATGGTATTGAGACGATGCCTAGTGCGGGCGCGTCAGATAAAAGGAAGGGTACGTGGGCTGTCCTCGCTTTACGCACGCTATGGTAAGAATGGTGGTATTTTTGAACTGCGGTCCGCGAATGATATCTTGAATAGCCTTATCCGTCTCGAGGTCCACGGCGGATGTCGCTGGATATAAAAGTCAGCATCCTGGCTGGTGTTGGCAAGAACATCGTCTTACCTTCATCCAGAACCAAAATTTTGGTTTTGCGCAGCAACGCCCGAGCAAAGCAGACGAGTTGCCTCTGCCCTGCGGAGAGCGACGAGCCGCCTTCTCTAACCGGTGCATCCAGTCCTTCTGGGAGACTTTCCACATACTCCTTCAAGTGGGCCTGTGAAGTAACAATGGTCCATAAGTGGCTGCCATCATAGATCGTTGAAGTCGACTTACCTGTTGGAGTGCCTCCCAAATATCGGCATCTTGGTGTTCGCCAACAGGATCGATGTTCTCCCGCACGGTTCCCTCGAACAAATCTGGCGATTGCGGGACAATCGTCATTGCCGAGCGCAGGTCGAAAAGTCCTATCTTGGTGATGTCGACACCATCAATAAGGATGGTTCCTTCTGCAGGCTCGAGTATCCGGAACAGCGCGAGCAGCAGCTGTGACAACCAATTAGCAATGCAGATACTGTGGGTAAGGCCGTGGGACTCACAGACGACTTTCCGGCACCGGTTCGGCCACAGATTCCTATTTTTTCTCCTGGGTTCTGTCACAACCCGGTCAGTACGACTTTCATGCACAAGCACCGAGAGGCGATACCATTATCAACGAGATATTCTTTAGCACCAAGTCCAGCTCGGGACGGTATCTTAGTGAGTAGTTCCTGGAGGCTGTAAGCACGACGCCGCACCCAACGGCTGAGGAAAACCGACACACCTGAATTCGACACGCCCTTCATTTGGCCATCCGCCTTCCGGCTGCGCTTCCGGGACTTCATACGGTGCTTCGGGTTTGAGTTCAATGTATTGCAGCATCCGTTCCACGCTGACGATGTTCTGCTCCACTTCGCTCGCGGAGCGCACAAGCCAGTTCTGCGCAATGATTAGGGCTTCCTCATAAGCTAGTATGCCCATCGATCGACTCACCAGAGAGCTCGTCGTGTTCAGCGCATAAGAAAGAACAAGGCCCACAAGTCCCGCGTCGACCCCGCTCGTCATCAACGTGCCGACGGCCAGCAGGGATGAGATAAAGATGATCAATGCACCAATGAATTCGAGGCGCACGGCCAGCCAACGGTTAACGGTGGTGCTCGGCAGAAAGCACATCTGGTTGCGGTCGACACGGCGCTCGTTGATTTCGGCGAAAGTCGCCTGTTGACCGAACGCACGGATCGTGGACAAACCGCTGAGTGACTCAGAAAACCAGGATACGATAGGGGAGCGAGAAACAGCGTTCAAGCGTTGAAGCTCCCGCGAGGTGGCGAGATAATATCTGTTGGGCCAAGATAAGACACCACATCGTATTACGAAAGGAAGCACCCACGTCATGAAGCGATTGTATAACCAGCCGAGAGGAATTATTGCAATGAGGAAGGGTGGGAAGCTCGATCCAATAACGACGATGATGCCGATAGACGAACACAATGTACGGACGACAAATTGGATGACCTGAGAGTGGCGTTCACGGAGCTGGGTCATGACCAAATTGGGAAATGCGCTCACCCTTGCCAATACTTGATCCACGACATTTGTATCTTTTGTAAACAAGTTAAGAACCCTGACAATGGTGATCCCCTGGTTATGTGGCACGCAGAATCCAGGTTGAAAATACATACCGTCCAGAAGGCGTAAGCTCGAAAAAGGTCAGTGGTGCACGTATCACCGAATGGAGCATCTGCAATTCAGTCTGGGTCAGCAAGGACTAGAGATAAAGGTGTAAACGTCGTACAGCGTCATGTAAATGCTTCGAACTCTTGAGCGAGCAAAACACTAAGATCAGAATGGATCCGACGGAGTTGAGCAACGTGGAGGACAACGATAACAGGCCATATGCCCAAAGGTACTTGAGGGCGCTCTTGTTATCGCCACTCTCTCGGTTGCCTTCGCTCCAGTGTTTCAAGGCGAACGTTCCGAAAACCAACAGAGTCTGTTGCATGGCCATAACCATCACATACAATCCAAACCCGGTCTTCGATGCTGCCGAGAGGTAACGCCAGTACACATGAGATTTCACCCGTCCCTGAGCGCTCTGCTCCTCGCTAAGACCACCAGAGGACGCTTTTGTCGTCTGGGATGTGACTGGCGCGAGAGTTGCACGAGTGAAACTTTTCTTATGGGTGAGTTTCTCCTGAAGGGTGCCAACTGTCTCTTTGGTCAATATGCCTTCATCTGCATGGACGGAGCTGCGAGAGGGTGTGGACCCTTCGCCACTCCAGAAAGGTGTCGTGTTTCCGGATGAAGCTGACCCGCTTGTATGACCGTGTCCATGGCTATGATTAGGTCAGTGACCTTAGCGCCAAGTACTACACCGGACTGCACTGACATTAACTTGTAGACATGACTCTCCTTGTCTCCCGAAAGCTTGGCATATGGTCCCGACTCGATGATAATACCGCGACGTATATAGAGGAGTTGGTCAAGCTTGGAGAGGAAGGATATGCTATGCGTAACAAAAATCCTGGCTTTTGTCGCAAGCAACCCACGCGGCCCTATAACTTGGTCTGGAAAAGCGCGAGTTGAGGAAAATTACGGCGAAAGATAAAACGAGTGGATCTACCAAACACATGTCGAGCAACTTGTGAATCCACAGCGGCCAGCACGTCGTCGAGCAGCACGCTTCGGGAAATCAGTTCCTTATCTCGTCACTTGCAGGCCGCAACTCACAGGTCCGCACGCGCATACACAGCACGAGCTAAAGAGACGCGAGCTCGTTGACCTCCACTCAACTATATCTTTATGTCAGAGTTGTGTCAGGTCGATGCTCCAGCATGACATACAGTAATCCCTATTAGTCATTAAACATGAGAGTAGCTCATCGAGATTCCAAATGATGACATTACCTTTCTCTCCGACTTCAGTCAAGTCGCCGTTGGGCAAGAGCTCCAAATCTGGACGAAGCGCGCACGCTACCGAAAGGGGGTTTAATACAAAAACGATATGACCTTGATATACGCACCATCAAGCACTAAATTATAAAACGTCTCGTCGTACTCGTGCGAAAACAAGATGTTGTCACGTATAGATGTCCCCATTAGCCTGTCACCGACTTCAGGAGCATCTTGGGATTGAATTAGAAGCGGCTCACCAAGGGTTCTGCGGGGCGTATGCAACGGTGCCGTATAAAGAGACCTTGCCCTCATTCCGGCGCATATCTCCGATAATTGCCGAAAGAAGGCTCGACTGCACCAGTGAGAAGCTATTAAATAAAATCCTCAAGGAGACTCACCTTGCCGGCACCAACTCGTCCAACAATCCCTACCAACTCTCCTTTTCGTATGACTAGATTGATCCCTTCAAGAGTAGGCGAGGTGGAAGGATCCTTAGACCAAGTAAATTCGCTATCCTTGATATCCAACACCTAAAACCCTATTACCAAACATGGTCTACCTCACTAGTTATCGAAACGTACCACATCTCCAGCGCAAAGGTTTGGATTTAGTGTTACCTCACGCGCATCTGGTTGGAGCTCGTCACCGCTTAAATAGGTTCCGAGGCGCTTGACAGAGACAACTCCTTCAATAAGTTGGTTAATAATCATACCAACCTGAGAGATGATATTAATTCATATGCCATTGGGACCGCAGAGCTTTCGCTTACCATCGCAAGAGGAAATTGTAATAGCATGAATAAAGATATTGCAGGGAATATTACGTCGCTGGTCAATGGCTCCGAGGATATCGTTGCAGCAATAGCAAAAGAACTGAATGCGACAAGTACTGTGTGACATCGAGTATCATTAGATGGATATTTTCGACGAATCCAGTCATCACATACACGGAATACCAATCCAAAGCGATGCATGCATTGCCTGCATTCAAAAAACACATGATTCACTCAGTATCCAGTAACCGTTGGATGAACACGTACGGAATAAATCCCGATTTTCTTCAGCGTCTTGAGTTCCTGCTCATTACGCACGAATAGAATGCGGCGGAGAAATGCGTGCTCCCAAGCGTATAGTTTAATGCTAAGTGGAAGGACAGTATGATCAGCATCAAGGAGTGTCGTTCTCAGTCAATTAGAGATACCTCCTGATGTTCGCTAGCAATTCGCTCATCAAACGCGAACGTTTGTCCTTGTTCTTCATCTGCTGTACTTGGAGGTTCTTCAAAAAATTTGCGATCAAAGTGTTCAACGGGACGGAGAAGACCATAATGGCAACCCCCACGAACGCGGACCATCCGAGAAGGTTGTACAGAGAAACGAACGCGAGAGTGACCTTAAAAGCGCCGAAGGCAAAGTTAACGATTTACAGACATGTGATCAAAAGAAAAATGCCCTTTACCTGGAACGGCGCTGAGATAGCCATGAGAGCATAGGTACACAAGTCCTGCATCCTGGAAGCATCAACCGACATAAGATTGACAATGTCTCCTGATGCTTTGCCGCTCTCGTCGTTCGACAACACGAGGGCCTTCTGATAAATGGCCGTAATAAGACCCGTGCGAACACGCATGCCAGTCTCGTAGCAACGTTGGAAGTACTGCTGATGATGTCAGCAAGGGAGACGGGGGATAAGGGGGTACTCTGACTTGGTGAAGAATGATTGACTGTATAATAGCAGTAACGAACATAGCAATTGCGATCGAAAAACCTTCTATCGGACTCGGGCTTAGCTTGCTGCCTGTTTCGCGCAGCCTTGCGCTTTGATACGCAGAAATGAACGATAGGAAGAGACGCAAGAGTTGAGGCTGAAGGAAAGCCAGGCAGTCTTGAAGGAGCTTGAGACAAGCTGCGAATGCGAAGGGCCCACCATACGAGACAAACAGAGCCGTCCACAAAGATTTACTGAAAAGAGGTTTAAAAAGTTGATTAATGCTCAAAAATGGCGACACTCACTGATTCTTCAAAGAGTGCTGAAGGGATTTGCCAAGCTTGGAAGCCTCGTCCTCGGGGACCAATTCAGGAAGGTCGTCTTCGGTGATGAATTGCCTTGCGCCTCTCTTTATGAGAGGTGTGAGCCAACCGAATGTCCATACGCTGAAGATGTTCGCGATCAAAAGGGGGCTCTGTGGATTAAGGCGCGGGGTGCTGTCGGGTTCAGTGCAGTACTCCGGCCCCAAACATTCGAGAGCAAAGGCCACAAGACCGAGCGCGCCAATGCTCCATCGCAATACAAAGACGGGCGAGAGTTGAGCCCGCGCAACACTGAGAGTCGTGCGAGACCAAATCAGAAGTGCAGCAAAGTAAGTTAGCCAGAATAATAGTGCGATAGTGGATGAGCGCCTGGTGCGAGTATGACTCATATGGGTGAGCAGTAGGAGGGCTAGAAATGCGACCGCCTCCAAGATCAACAATGGGAAGAAGGCCACCCATCGGGAGTCAATGCTGGCAACGACTATATTTGCGACGCTGACCAACGATATTAACGCGAGGATGACCTAGGTTTCGTTCAGTCTACAAAGCTGAAATCGCCACAGTTAAATTGGCCACGTACCAGCTTTCCCCAAAGCAGCCGCACATTTATTTTTTGAGTACGCTGGAGTGCGACGAGTCGGTACAGCTGGTACACACGGATGAGGCTAAAAACAATCAAGGAACCGAGAGGAACCGAAAACAAGATGCCCTCTTCGAAGCAGGGGGTTAGATCGAAAGGACGGAGCCGAGAAACGGGTCCCCAGCCTTCGCTGTGGTGACATGTGGCAACTGGGAGCATTGCAGCTGCCATACAACACGCAACAACGTGGAGGTGAAGACGACAGTTGGGGGTGGGACGCGGTGTTCTGGCCGGAGGTAATATAGGCCAGAAGTTGTCACACGTG
>QFDV01004476.1:0-17043 GCA_003315845.1 Lactarius trivialis
ACTTTAAGTTTTTGTGTAGTTGTTCCTACAGTCTAGAATCCAAAAAGATTTAAAATCTGATCACATATTTTTTGTGAGTGCAGATCTCAAAAAATCTTTGAGTCCAAATTGAGTTTTTTTCGCTTAAATATCAATTCCCGGGTCCAGTGTTACCCCATGTAGCACTTCACTATCTAATACTGCCAAGACATACACTGCCAAGACAACAATGGAAAAGCCGAAGACTTCGATGAGACTCATCCGAAGAGGTGTTGGAACCGTCAGTGTTACAGTCGACCCTGATAACTCATACCCCTTCGGGAGAAGCCTCTAGTATTGAGGAGTGTGCTTGGGAGTACTGGGAGGCCGTTATAGGGTCACGCGTGACCGTCACAGGGGGCGATCCGACTCGGACATGAAGTGACTTGTGAAGTGATTCATCTTTACTGATATTATTTTATCTTCCTTCATGATGCGTGCCCGCTGCCTGCATTGGCTCCAACTTCTGTAGAGAAGGATCATCATCTTTGTCAAGATTACATTACTGTACTGCCCTTGGCAAGAGCTCACTGGCACCCACATATCAGGTGTTGTCTGGCACAGTACAATAAGAAGTAACAGACTGATGTGTTGACTATGTAAGTTATCAGGGCGATTGGATGGCCTTGGCAAGGACTTGGATAGACCAGTGGCCGTTCCCTCTATGCGGTGTCAGCTTTGCCGAACCTCGAGAGAATCGAGGGTCATCCAGTCGGTACGCGACCGTACCATCCGAACAGCTGGTTACGAGTCTAGGACTCGGACTGCACTCTGACTCAGTGTCACTCAGTACTCAGTGCCAGTGTCTATGCATCAAGTTCATCCACAATTTTTCTATCAGCGACCGGAGAGACACGGACTTGGACAAAGAGGTTACAGTAAAGAATTGTGCCGGCACACCCGTCCTAGTTCGGAACCGCAATGGCCTTCTGGAACCTCGCCACAGACGGAGCATCGTGATGCATAGCGATAAGCTTCCAGCCCGCCTGGTCGAGCAAGCTGCGAAGGGCCGTGATGGTGCGTTCTTGTCCGTTGAAGAATCCCAACATCTGTCAAACGCCCAACACATCATCAGCACATACGCTCGTTCTAGTCAGGTGAAACTCGCCATAGCATCAGTGGCATGGGCCATCGAGCCTGCGCGACCCATATTCGGAAGCAGGGGTACGGGCGGTATGGGGAGCTCCGCACCGGGGATTTCGTGCGTGGCGGGTTCATCGCAGGCGCACGCTATGTGCTGTTCGACGATGACGAGCTGCGTCTTGGGCCCAGCGGCGGCTCGCAAGTGCCTCAAGATTTTGATGCAGGATTCGTCCGCCCAATCGTGGAGAATCATGCGGAGGAGGAAAACTGTGACTTCTTCCTCCCGCGCTGGCTGCGGGTCAAAGAAACTGAGGCCTTGAGAAACCCGAATATCAGCGCTCGGACTCTATGAAAGGCATGGTATGGAATGAGACGGACACAGTAGGTTCACGCGGCCGGAGTCTAGTGCGTCGGGCATGTTCTTTTTCCAATACTGCGTCGGACATCCATCAGTAGGAAGTACATAAGAAATTGGAATCGATGCTCATCATACCTCACTGGCGTCGCCGAGAACAACCTCACGATCTTGTACAACGAAGCGGAGGTTGGCGTGGCGACGAGCAAGTGTCAAGGATTGCGAGCCAACGCCGCCTCCAACATCGACAATTAGGGAGCCAGGAGGGAGCTTTTCCCATGCATACCCTGTGTGTTTGATGTATAAAGTCAGGCGGTGGTCGACAGAGCAAAAAGTGACAAACCTTCAAGAATCGCATCTTCCGGTGTCATGTTTGTCACGTCGGCCATCGCAGCGCCGAATCTTGCAAGGCGCAATCTGTTATCCGGACCCTCGTACCAGCTCCAAATATCTCCATCGTAACCGAATGCTTTGTTCAGAGCCGCCTTATTCGATTCAGTGGCAGGCCCAAATTCAGGATCGAGAAGCGTCTCTGTCAGGTAAGACGAGGTCTTGAAGCCTTCATCAAGACTAAAGAAACGTGATCAGAGCAGGTGAGAACGACTCTGAAGGGAGATTCATTACATATGGCCGATAAGAGATGTCAAGCCTCGAGTTCCGATGAACTTCGATTCCGGGCTAGCGATGTGATGTCAGTGTATTGTGTTTGGTCATCGCGCGCGGAACAGTGCCCACTTTGATATCAGCTCTTCGACAGGTTTTCCAGTGTCCAAAACAGTCGACAAGCGGTTGTTGGCGAACACGTCCGGTGAGACTTCGATGAAAATGTGATTTGTTGCTAGGAGACGAAGGACCCGAGCTGATGGCACACTGTGAGTGGACATACATATTTTACTCAATCTCAATACATACAAAGCTTTGCAGGATGAACTCCCGTTGGCTTAGCGATCTCCCGTGCGTGTAAACCCTGAAAAGAACATAAAGTCAGGAGAGACTCCGACCAACAAAAAATCTGATGCTACCTTGGCGCCCACATCTCGAAGGATCTCAGCAACGTGCGCACTCACTGCAGTACGCATCGCAGTTGAAACATGGAACTTGATCCCACCCATATTGTTAGTAGAGTGTGATGGTCGTAGGAGCAATCTGATTCACCTGCATCGCGACGTCGAGGACTACAAGCGGTGCAGGCCTCACGAGCGTCATGAGTTGCGCCGCGGCGGAGGCAATAAGCGACCCGGCGGATTGAACGCTTGGGTGCATGCGGGGTGCTTCCGACTCAAGGCTAAACCGTGCATTTGACGAAGGGAGGACGAAGGTATTAGCGTTGACGGCCGCCTCGATACCGTCGACCGAGGATTGTATGATATTGGCGAGGGTCTTGAGCTCCGCCAAAACATCCTGGGACACCCTTTCGAGTAGTACAGGACAGCAACGTCAGTCACCTAAAAGTTGGACAGCATGGGATGTTTGAGACCTACCCAGAAGCAGAGGAGTAATTCACCGTCGTTGACAAGGGAGTAGGACCTGAGCCAGAGAGAGACATGTCGAGTGATGAGAGAAAGCAAGACTCTGAGAAGTGGGATGATTTATAGTACAAGGACGCCCCATGATTTCGCTGACCATATCCAATCCAAACTGTGTCGTCCTGGTCAGATCAACATGAGCGTTCACCAAGATGATGCGAGACTCGCGTATCTTACGTGATCCCGCGGGAGAGCCATGCGCAACCACGTCCCATCTCATGTTCGCGCCACGCACATTCATAAGTAATTCCCACTTACCATTGACCTTTCCAAGATGACCTTTCCAAGATAGGTGATCACAACGTGAACCTAAGCCGAGAAACCGCCCAACGGAAGCGCCGTGCGATGTTTTACATTTACGCCGCAATCGCCTCTGGCGAATAGACTCCGAGTTTCGTGCGATGGTGATAGCGGACTGGTTGTCAATGGACAGGATAGATGGTAAATCAATCTTTTGCTCCAACTCCACAATGAGCCTTAGACCTGACCTCCCCTGCCCAAGCTCATGCGTCCTGTGTCAATCACCCAATTTCTCGTTCATCCTGTCGAGATTCTACTATCCATCGTCTCTTTCCCAACCGCCTATATGGCCACCCCTGGCTACCTGGAAGTCACTGTTTGAGGCTGTAAAATTATTCTCGAGCTCTGTGGATGGGACCGACGTGACACAGTCCCAGTACAGTCCCTCGCTTCTGATGGGGACACGCAGGGGCCGATGAGCCGTTGCCCCGCACATCCCCTACAGCCGTCGTCAATGAACAGGTTTCGCCCGTCGCGCCTCCACGACAAAGTTAGGCGCCATCAGCGTCCGCCACGCTCACCGCTTCCCGCACCTACGCCGCAGAAGAATACGGGGTATAGTTCACTCGGTGAAGACAAAAGGGATCATACGACCCGGACGCATGCTGTTGCTACTGAGACCTCTATCGGTGTACAAGAAGAACTGCTTTTCCTTCTCATAGCGGTCCAATATACTGTTGAAGTCTCTACCGATAAAATGCCAACCATCAGCACATCACCACGTGGACATCCGACTAAGTTGAGACCCGCCTGTGTGAGAAGAACATCACACGGCAGAGGAGAATGTGGTGCCCAGTCAAACGTTCAAAGCCTCCAATAATGCGGCGTCGATTCGGTGTGTACCAAACCTGTCGATGAGCTTGTCGTAGTCGATCTCCAGCTGTTGTCCGTCACCAGAAACGGATCCCTGGACATTGTCAAGATTATCAAGGTTTGTCGCTTCTGTTGCCATTCGTCCAAAATTTCGAGATACTGAAAGTGGAAGAGGCATTGTGGGCAGTGACCGCGGGGAAGAGCTTGTGAAGCAAAGTTTCGATGGGGCCACTGACACCCGAGTCCTTATCTCATCTTCGTGATCAATCGACTGATGTGAACTGCCAATGCTCAAATCTCTCACGCTGTTCAAGTCAGTCCAATGACTTGTTGCCGCGGATTGAAGCAGTTGCCAACATGCTTGGGCAGCCTCAGGGACCACCGCTTACGTTACCGCCCGAGCACCATTCATGGACTAAAGTGAGCGCTTTTTTTTTACAACCTCGCTTGCTTCCTCATCTGCAATGGCCGACGGCAATCGTATCGACCATCTCTTCAAGGTTCGCTCCTGGCTCTTTTTGTGGCCGTTCCTAAGTCTTCGCAATTTAGATCCTCATAACAGGCGACTCAGAAGTCGGAAAGTCGTCAGTGTTAACTCTCCCCATCGATTTACTTTTGCGTTGCCTTGACTAGGTTACTCTGCAGAAATTGTATAGCTTCCGGCATTATGTATTATAATGACACGAAAACTCACTCGTACGGTTGCAGTACTCTCGCGGTTCATCCGCAATGAGTTCAATGTCGAGAGTAAGTCGACGATCGGCGTCGAGTTTGGCGCCCGCATGATCACGGTTGAGGACAAGAGTATCAGAGTGGAAATCTGGGATCTGGGTGCGTGCGGTCTCTCCTCTTCCTTGTTTTCAACATTCCTACTTACACCTACCCCACTCGTTTCCAGCGGGATCGTCGCTATATCGCCCCATCTCCGCAGCGTGCGCCCCTTCCCTCTCGCCATTGCGTTGCAGACAGCATAATTGGCTGGCATTCCTTCCAGGTATTACCGCGGAGCCGTCGGCGTATTGGTGTTGTACGACGTCACGAAGCCTTCAACTTTCGCTAGTGTCAAGAAGTGGGTCGAAGAACTGCGCGAGCATGGGAGCCCACACATCGTCGCCGTCCTTGTCGGCAACAAGACCGATTTGGGGTCCCTCCGCTCTGTTACAACTGAAGAGGGGGCGACATTTGCTGGTGCGCCCTAGAATCTAACCTCAAATGATTCAAGCTTGCCAACTCCATTGTGCAGCGGAAAACAGCATGGGGTTTATTGAAACTTCCGCGCTCGACTCTTCCAACGTCGAGTCTGCATTTACGACTCTCCTCGCCAATATATACCATATGCATTTGAGCAAGTACGGCGAAAGCGTCATCGGGTAAATGTCAGAGACGACCCGCAACGGGGACGAGTATAGCTGGGCCTTCTCGGCACGCTAATCGTGGGTCACGTGGAGACGGGTGACGAACTGAAGTTGGGCCCCATCCGCCGCCGCCCCCACCAGAAGAAAAGGGGCCACTCCGCCACCAACACGCGGACACGCGGAGATGATTGTGAGTGTTCGTGTTATTGTAGAACGTTTTCGTCAGGGAATACATTTAGCTTTACTTTACTTGTGATATCTACTCGTGAACTTAACTTTGTTTCTGAACTTTCTCTTCGCCCGGGTGTTCTTTATTTCATGTCTTGTCCTACATTTCCTTTGTAATCTTAGTCTTCGCTTTTTGTAGTCGCTGTCCCACACCCTCTACTCGGTCCCGGTGTATGGCCTTTTTTTGTCGAACCTAATATTATTGCAGTGTATCGAACGACTCAGAGTATCGAACGACTCAGAGTGTACCGGATTTAATTCTACTTTGATCCGGTGGTCCGTCCGCCTCCGTCGGAATCCCGGAGTCAGACCTTACTCTTGCTTTTGTACCACTATGACGACTACACCTGTACTCGACGTTCCCGATGAAGTCTTCGCCGCTTTCTCTGAAAGCACACGTGCGTGTATAGAGCGGTTGTACAAGCACGTACCTGAGGCCACAAAAACGTGCGTATCTCATCTCACAATTTCGGACCGGGACGTCCGAAGCGTCGTTCTCATCTCGGTGAAAACTCAATCCAATTCACTAGACTTCCGCCCCACCCCTCTTCGAAGCTCGCGGCTGTGCTCATCTTGTTGTATGAGCGTGCGGGTAGGATTCACGTGCTGTTGACTACGCGGTCAAAAGAACTGCGCTCGCATCCCGGGCAGACGGCTCTACCAGGAGGCAAAGTGGACGAAGAGGACGGTGATGTAATCCAGACGGCGGTGAGTCTGTTGATCCCACCGCTCCTGTGCCCTCACTTACCCCCCTTTCCCCCCTCAGTTCAGGGAGGCGAATGAGGAAGTCGCACTCCCCTTGCACTCTCCACACATCCACACGCTCTGCACGCTCGACCCGTTCGTCTCCCAGCACAAGGTAGTCGTCACACCCGTAGTCGCGCTCCTGGACGACGTGTCGATCCTGGACAGCTTGCGCGCCGCACCGGGCGAAGTGGCGCACATATTCGACCACCCGCTCGAGGCGCTGCTCGACCCTGAGGTCGCGCGCGGCGAAAAGCTCGTGGCGGCCGGGAGCGAGGACTGGCCATACGAGACGGGGATCTACGTGAGTCGTAGTCGTCATTTTCGCACGTACATTTAACTGAATTATTTTTTCGGCGCCGTTTCCTTTGTTGGTGCGTTGATAGAACTTCACGGACGGCCCCTGGTTGGGCACGACGTATCGCATGCATCGTTTTCGGAGTACCGCCTCTCCGGTCAAGGGACTGACGGCGGACATTCTAGTACGACACCCACCCTTTTTTTGTTCTGTCTCACTCTGCGGGCTCTTGACTGACGGGGTCTTCCATATTCAAATAGCTCGCGACGGCGAGAATCGCTTATGCGCGTGAGCCCGTGTTCCAGCGGTGGGGACCCGGCCAAATGAAAACTTACGCGGAGGTACAACGTGCTGTGGAAGCGGCTGCTGTTGCTGCTTCTGCTTCCCTTTCACCCCCGCCGCCGCCTGGACATGTTACACCGACCACGATCGTCAGGGCGTGACGGCGATTTGACTATTTGGCCGTCCATTATAACACTATATTGAGACTTGATAGAGTTACATTAATGAGCACATAGTTTTGTGGTGGAACGGAGTAGTGAGCCAGAGGGATGGTGTGGGGAGAACTGGACACGTGCGAATAATTCGGACCGGGGATATGGAGAACGACGTGTGGGAGGTTGGGGTCAATCATCGTAATTCCTTGTTTGATATGCCTTACGCTACATAGATGGCACTACTATTCAAGAACCTCCGCGTGCATCAAATCTTCGGTGCCAACACTGAAGTCGGCAAGACCATTCTCACCGCGGGTCTTGTGCGCGCTTCGGCAGTCAAGAAGAAGCGTGTGTTCTATCTGAAACCGGTGAGCACAGGGCCCTTGCAAGATGCTGACGATGAGTAAGTTTTGTGCTGTCACAGTCAACGCTCAGTGTCGAATGATTGAACACGTAGACACGTGAAGAGATATGCGGGTCCTCATGGAGATCTGGTGGTCGCGCACTGTCTCTACCGTTTTGATGAGCCAGTAAGCCCACATCTGGCTGTCAAAATGGCGGGGGAAAAGAGGGGTGCAGGGGTGGGTGAACCCATGACTACGTCCTCTCGTGCGTCGAGCTGATTCTCCCATCGTCAGAATGTCGTTGTGCCTACAGACGAAGCGTTCACAACAACTGTAGCAAGCTACGTCCGTAAATGTGCGTCGGGTCTCACGGAGAGGGCACACATGTATGTCGAGACTGTCGGAGGTGAGACCTGAGGTTTTTCTGTGAGTTTTCTACGACGGCCTAATCACGCCATTCCCTCCGTTCCTGATGGGGTTCCCAAAAATAAGGTGTTCATAGCCCAACGTTGTCTGGTACAACGCAGTTGGACAGTTACAGACCGCTCCTCCTTCCCACCGTCCTTGTTGGCGATTCAAAACTCGGCGGCATCTCTTCCACGATTTCCGCATACGAGTCTCTGTTGCTCAGGGGCTACAGCGTCGAGTCTATCTTACTCTTCAAAGGCGAGTACTACAGAAATTGGGAGTACCTCGAGTCCTATTTCGCGGAACATGGGGTCAGGGTCACTGCGGTATCTCCCCCTCCTCCCCGGGAAGCGGACCCGAGCCAGGACTTTATCGCCACCGAACACTACTATCGCGAGGTTGCCTCTGATGCTGATGGACTGGTTGGTGTCGTCGAGTATCTTGATGAAAGGCACGACAGGCGAATAAAAGACCTCGAGACCATGCCGCGACGCACGCTCGATACGGTGTGGTGGCCGTTTGTTCAGCACGGACTCGTCAAGCATGAGGGGGACGTAAATGTTATCGACAGTGCGTGGGGGGATCACTTCACTGTCTTTACCGGTCACAGGCCATCGCCTCCGCCGTCAGCGGTGGCGCCAAGTTCTCTGCTGGAGTCGCAGTTCGATGGCTCCGCATCTTGGTGGACTCAGGCCCTTGGCCACGCTCACCCTGCGCTCGCACTTGCCGCCGCCCGAGCGGCCGGCCGCTATGGACACGTCATGTATCCCCAAGCCACGCATGCGCCCGCCTTGCGCCTCGCAGAGCGCCTCATCTACGATGGCCCTGGCAAGGGGTGGGCCTCTCGTGCGTTCATATCTGACAACGGCTCCACGGGGATGGAGATCGCGCTCAAGATGGCGTTGCGGGTAGCCAGCAAGCGTTTCGGGTTTACACCACAGGAACAGAAGAAAATGGGCGTCATAGGCCTCAAGGGCAGTTACCACGGAGACACGATCGGAGCGATGGATGCGTGCGAGGAAGGGGTGTACACCTGCGAGTGGCACAACGCAAAGGGATACTGGTTCGAACCCCCGTCTGTCGGGATCAAGGACGGAAGGGCGTTCGTGGAAATTCCGTCGGCGGTGATACACCCAGAAAAAAAAATCGAGGGCGAACCGCTATCGTGGATCTATAACGTTAGTGGGCGCCTCGACACCGTCCTCGCTGCGGCATACCGGCAGCACATCGACAACACCCTGGAAAGGCTCACAGCAGGGGGAGCTCCGCCCCTCGGCGCTCTCGTGCTGGAGCCGCTCGTCCTCGGGGCGGGCGGAATGATCTTCGTGGACCCGCTCTTCCAGCGCTTGCTGATCGATGCGGCGCGCGCACGCGGCCTCCCCGTCGTCTTTGACGAGGTCTTCGCGGGGCTCTGGCGCCTCGGCCTGCGCTCTGCTGGCCCCTTGCTCGGCGCGCACCCAGACGTGTCTGTGCACGCCAAAGTCCTCACGGGCGGGCTCGTCCCGCTCGCGGTGACGCTCGCGTCGGACGAGGTGTTCCGCGCATTTGAAGGGACGTCCAAAACGGAGGCGCTGCTACACGGGCATAGCTATACCGCGTATGCGGTCGGCTGCGAGGTCGCAAACGAGACGCTGGACCGTCTCGAGCGGCTCACGCGCGGAAAGGCGTGGAACTCTGCACGCGCAGCCTGGCGGACGAACGGTGAGGAAGAGAATGAAAATAAAAATGATGGGACCGCCGTGTGGAGCCTGTGGTCGCCCCAGTTCGTCAACGTGCTGTCGAGACTGGAGATCATCGATCATGTAATGACTCTAGGCACCGTGCTCGCATTCAAAGTGGCGGACAGCCACGCAGGTGAGCAGCTCCACCGACCATCCGCCTTTCTGTGATGGAGTGTGACTGATGGCGTTCCTGGCCGGGTATCTCTTACAGGATATCAGTCTCACTCCGCTCAAGCGCTGCTAAAGGCACTGGGCGATGCGGCTGGCGAGTCGGGTCAGGACGTGACCAGCGCACCAGGGGGTGCGCCTTTCAGCATACACTTCCGCACATTGGGCGATGTGGCGTACTTCATGACGAGCCTAAACACGCCCTCCGCCACTATTAGGGCGGTAGAGGACAGGATTTGGGCCGTGCTAGGTCGCTAGGCTGTCGGTGTCGGCGGCGGAGCGTACATGGGTCCGCGTTTGTTTTTATTTTTTATCTTCTTTGTAAAAACCGAGAACTCGCTTGTTCGGCGGCTTAAATGCGATTTGTCGGCAAAACCTTCTTGCAACACAGCCTATAGACAAATCGCTCTGAATCTAAAATGGATCTGACGTGCATTTTAGACAACAAGAAGATTGGCCGAGCACGCTTTAAGGGGAAAATAATTATTAAGGGAGGAATGTCGTAGGGTGACAGTGTACAGGTTAGCGGAACTCGGGAGGATCCCCTTTTGCGTATCCCAATCGCGTGGTGACACAGGTTCCCGTTAACCGGGGGCGAAGCTCGTGAGAAGCGCCTCGGTTATCCTACTTGGTAAAGGCGCGGATGATCTTGGCAGAAATATGGAGGAAGAATATGGATGCGATGAAGGAGAGTGAGAGGACGAGAACAATGAAAGGGTCACTAGGAAAGGTGGGGCAGTGCAATTAGGCGCATGCAACAGGAAAGAAACGGAGAAGAAGCGTGCGCACACTCGGAGTCCTGGCGAGTCGTCGGTGTACAACTTGAGCATGGTATTGGACGACCCCCCTGCACCAGCGGCGCGAGCTGAGTTGGGCCTCGCCACTTGCGACGCACCAGCGCGTCGACTGCAAATCAAAGCCCGTTAGTAAAATGTAAATTGGGTCGAGGGAAATGCGCGCTGTCACACACCGGAATTGAGCCCCTGGGGGTTTGCTAACTGCTGTAGAAGATGAACGCGAAACGGCGGAGCGGGCAGGTGCGTCAGAGTCAGACTGGAGGTCGGTTAGAGAAAGAATTGCTCCGAAAAAAATAATTGAGACTGACCATGGTTGGTTTGAGGTGGGTGTGTGTGAAGACGTGTACTGACCGCCCGTGTCACGTCACCACATCTAGACGCAAGGACCCCGATCACCGACCACAATTTTTGGTGGCTCCCGGACCCCGGAGCACGATACCTTATTCTCACCATCAATGGCGACCTCCGTGCTTGTATCAACATTTCCGCCTTTCCCCACCCTTGCGCTCTCCGTCCCTGATGACACTACTCTCGAAAGTCTTCATGACATACTCCTGGCTCGCTACCCGCTTCTCCCGTCCACCGCTGATCTCCGCCTGTCTCCCGTTTCGGGCACAGTTCCATACGAGTCCACTCTCGCCTCTATCCTGGGACCGCACGATGCTGCTCACCCCCTCATCTCCCTTCGTCTGGTGCCCCGCTTGCGCGGAGGCAAGGGTGGTTTCGGGTCGCAGCTCCGCGCGGCGGGTGGCCGCATGAGCAGTCAGAAGACAAGCAACAACGACTCGTGCCGCGATCTAACCGGTCGCCGCCTTAGTACAATCAAAGAAGCAAAAAAGTGCGTGCCCCCCCCCCGTGTATTTTTGTTCGTTTCACTCCGCTTATCACCGCCTGTTGGACTGCGCGTAACGCATAGGCTTGCCGAATATTTGGAGCAAGAACCTGCACGCAAAAAGGCTGCTGCGGAGGCACAGCGCGCCAAGTTGGAGGCACTCGAGCGGAGGCTTGGCATCGATAAGGACGCAGGCCCTAGCTCGGGCAGTGATGCCCAAGTTGCTGGGAAGAAGCATAGATTTGATGACACAGAGTACTTGGAGCAGAGCAGGGAGCTAGTGGACAACGTAAAGAGTGCAGTTAGAGCCGGTCAGCCCTTCCCTTGGTACTGGGAATCGTCCTGGTAACTCATCAATTACTCCTGTATTTAGGTCTTCTCAAAAAGCGCAAGAAGGCGAAGACGGAACCAAGTCTGACAAAATCGGAGACGTCTAATGCAATCTCCCAGGAGACTCCAGTGACACCGCCGCATGTTACTTCCCCTCAGACAAGCGCGCAAGAGATCTCGGTTGTCGACACCGCTGCCATAGTTGGCGCTTAGTTGCTCCGTCGCTTCATTTCAATTCCTGTTTTACTTTCTTCTTTAGCGCCAACTTGTCCCACTGTACACTTGGAAATCGATCAATTGAAATTTAGATTCGTCTCTAGTAACGTTAATCCAAATATCTTGTGAACCCCTGGTTTCATCGTAGACCCACGACCCACGTTGGAAATTTTTTGGTTCTTCGGTTGCTCGAACCCGAGCTTTCGCTTCTATGGCAAGCGTCTGTGGCGGATGAAGCCTGGCTAGGCCGCAGTTGGAATTTGAGACATCTTCCATACTCCTACGCCGAGATGTTTTGGAGATCAAATTTTGCTGTGGTAACTCCGGTCGTCTACCTGACCTTCGTGTGCCATCACTATTGGGCAGGGTAAGCGAACCCTGATGGTGCCAACTCACGAAGCCCCGGTCGTCTCGGTGTATGTGTGGGCGGAGTTATCACTGTAGGGTTGACCTCTCTGGTCGTCGCGATATCTCGCTCAGGACACCACCCAGGACACCCGTATCACACCCGTATCTTATCTGGTCACATGAGTTCACCGTTTTGGCGCCGCACGGGAATTTCCCATGATGCTGACTCTCCACTGCCTGAGTCCATTACCACGAGTCAGTTTGAAGGAACACGGGATGCCGTTGGCTTTCCTTGGGTCCGGCCCCACGTTTTTTTTTCTTCCTATGAACCCGCAACGTGCCCTGTCCTCGGACCTCTCGTGTACTTGGTTTCGCTGGCAACGCGGCGTCGACGCCCGCTTGGTATGGGTGACATCACCACGCGTCGGCGGTTGGCTTTGGAGTCACATGTTCTGTACCTGAAGGACTGGCTTTATTGACACGACCCCTGATCTCTTTCGCCTGTAGGGCCTTAGTTTCGAACCCTCACAGTCTTACGAATGAATGAGCCGATCGCGTGTCGCCGTCAAACCACCACATTGCGAGAGGCGCCGGAGATGAACGTTGTTGAACGTTGAACCCAATGAACTCCCCGTTTCCTTTCGTTGATGTTCCGTGCCCCGTGTCGAAGCCAACCTCCCACGTATTGGCGCACCTCCGATGCTTGCCCCGAAAAGAGATCTACCGATTCACGTGCCCCGGCCGGCTCGAACTCTACCACCAGTCAGGATACTCGGACTCGGGCCAGGGTACTGCCAGGGTCGGGCAAGTTTACCTGTTTCCGGCCGATTTTGCCGCCCATGGTATAAAGCCACCACAGACGAGGACAACTCCACATCTCAAACACCCCCCATGTCTTCCTATTTGCTGAGTCTGTGCGTCGGCCCATTACTTACTCCCCCATCTGTCTTGTTGCTCACTCCTTGTGTTCTAGAATCCCTGGGAATTGTTTGGACGTGCACGCCCTCAGGACATCGAAAAACCACTTCGTCTTCGTGTTGTTGAGCCTGGAGGTACAATACGGGCAATGCAGGGCTACGGAGTCCATTCAAGAGGTCATCCGTGCCCTCAATCTAACCATGCGAGACGTCGAGGAAGCCTGGCACATCTGGCGCCATAAATATGTTCGTGCCACCCTGTACAGTGGTATTTCCCTTCCCTTCCCTTGTCATATGACGTATCGCTGATCTCTTCGTAAGGCTTCGTGTACACCAGATCGCGCATTCGTGCCGCTTGCTGGAGACGCCACCAAGGCCTCCCGCCAGCTGCCTTCGTGGGGTACCAGTCCCTGTATCCTGCGTTCCGCTATGCAGGTACCCCCTCCCACAACAATCAATCCTGGGGTTTGCAGGCCGAGGGAGGATCTCTGACACAAGTGGGCGACGTCTCCATGCACCAGCATACTTATGGGAATCCCGGAGTTGGAGACTTCACCACTCTGACACAGCCGAGCGACCCTCAACGCCAGTTCACCCCGGCGCCTTCCCACAACTCGACCCACCCTGTCCCGCAGCAGTACCATGCACCGCCCCAGGGTGCCTCTGTTGGCGTGTGGGATTACCCCCCGCCCTCGTATCCTCCCCCTCATAGCTATCAGCAGCAGCAACAGCAGCCGCTGATGCCTAACGTCAATGCCGCACTGGCTGCTGGGTCACCACCGCCGTCACCAGCTGTTGTAGCAGCAGTCGAAGTCGCAACGCGCTTCCTCGAAGCCGTCAACAAAGCGGTCAATATCTGCATCGAGCTAAATGCGATGTGAATCTTGACGGTAAGTTGCTGTGCTCAGTGACCCTAGAATTCCGCTGCTGTGCAGTTTGTAAGGATGTTTCGAAGGATCATATCCCCATTTTGATATTGTGCCTAATCATGACTTTCTATCTGTGATACACTGTTTATTCCCATGTCTATGAGTCTTTTGACCTACATTCTCTATCCGCATCCCCCTCCCGTCCCCCTCCCCCCGCTAGTAGATATACCGTGACTCACTCTAATTTATCAATACGCCCGTGTAGCATAGAGGTCAATACCTCCCCGAAAAATCTATTTGTTTGCGATTCTGGTTCAATTGAATTCTCTCGCTTGATCGCAGCCCATCAGCTGACTAGTACAGCTGATGTGAAAAGCAGTGCCAATGACATGTGGCAGTTGTAGACTAGTTGAGTTACCAATAGAATAGTAACTGCTATCCACTATTTCGTGTTTCCTCGGCCGACGTCAACAATACTCAAGCTTGTACTAGTGTCGGTAACAGTCACAGGACTGAATTCCTTATCCGAGTCCTTGTCAGAGGCGCGCGTTACGGCAGGCATGACATCCTTCCGCGTGCTCAACTTTTACAGCGCAGGCGCAAGCTCTACTGTACCTGCGACTCCACATCACTTATCATATGCCTCTACTTCGGGTGTCAGCCACACGACCCCTGCCTTGGATTCTCCCAAGCCGGCGCCTCACCACCGTTGCGGACCAACGGCAGGTGCCCCAAACTATAATCGAAAAGATCGTTCAGAAACACACCGTCGGTCTCCCAGTTGGAAAGGTCGTAAAGGCGGGAGACTATGTCATGATCCGACCGGAGCATGTCATGACCCACGACAATACAGGGCCAGTCATATCAAAGTGCGCCCCTCCATTCCCCCGCCTCTTTTTCTTTTCTGATTGTAATTAGGTTCAAATCTATCGGGGCGGCGCAGATAAAGTTACCCAGACAGGCGGTCTTCACCCTTGATCACGACGTCCAGAACAAGTCTGCCAAGAACCTGGCCAAGTATGCGAATATTGAGGCGTTCGCGAGGGCCCAGGGCGTTGATTTTTACCCAGCCGGCCGTGGAATCGGGCACCAAGTCCTCGTCGAAGAGGGCTACGCCTTTCCTTACACACTTACCGTCGCGTCGGACAGTCACAGTAACATGTACGGAGGCGTTGGATGCGTCGGGACGCCAATTGTCCGGACGGACGCCGCCGCCATCTGGGCAACCGGGAAAACTTGGTGGCAGGTCCCCAGGATGGTCAAGGTCGAGCTCCGAGGGAGGCTTCCCGCAGGGGTCACGGGAAAAGACGTGATCGTCGCGTTATGCGGCGTGTTTAACAAGGACGAGGTGCTCAATGCTGCCATCGAATTTACTGGCGATGGCGTCGCTGGGCTGCCCATCGATGACCGCCTCACCATCGCCAACATGACTACTGAATGGGGCGCCCTCGCAGGGCTGTTCCCAGTTGACGAGGCCCTATTACAGTGGTACGAGGCTGTGTTGAAGAAACTGGAACTCCGCACGTTCTCGATAGACTCTTCCATCCCACCGCCACCCGAGCACCCGCGAATCAACCAGCACAGGCTCAAAGCTGTGCGGGGGGCGCCCCTCCTTTCCGATCCTGGCGCGGAGTACGCATCGCACCTCGTCCTTGACCTCGCGACTCTAGTCCCACACGTCTCAGGGCCCAACAGCGTAAAAATCTCAACGCCGCTCCCAGACCTGGAGGCGCGCCGCATCCAGATCCAGAAAGCCTACCTCGTCAGCTGCACCAACTCGCGCGCGTCGGATCTAGCTGCCGCTGCCGCCGTCCTGCGCGGGCGGCACATCGCGCCCGGCGTCGAGTTCTACGTCGCGGCCGCGAGCTCCACCGTGCAGCGCGAGGCGGAGCGCTCCGGCGATTGGGAAGCCCTCGTCGCCGCGGGCGCACGCGTACTCCCCGCAGGTTGCGGGCCCTGCATTGGTCTGGGCATGGGCCTGCTCGAGGAGGGCGAGACGGGCATCAGCGCGACTAACAGGAATTACAAGGGCCGCATGGGCCACCCCGCAGCCCAGGCGTACCTCGCCAGCCCCGCAGTCGTCGCGGCCAGCGCGCTCAAAGGATACATCGCCTCGCCGGACGCGCTCGACGCGGCTGCGTTGCCGCCCTCACGCCCCCCAGTCCACACGATTGTCTCTCCCCCTCTGTCTTCCGGGGCAGCCCCCACCAGCGCCACGACGGCCGACGAGCCCCTGCTGCCCGCTTTCCCATCTACGTTCCGTGGGCCGTTGCTCTTCGCGCCGCAGGACAACCTCAACACGGACGGGATATACCCGGGCAAATACACATATCAGGACGATATCACCCTTGCCCGTCAGGCGGAGGTCGTCATGGAGAACTACGATCCGGGCTTCGCGGCGCACTTGCGCGCCCTCCTGACCGCTTCGTCATCTCCGGTAGAGGCCGGCGTCAAGGAGGGTGTGGTCCTCGTCGCGGGGTACAACTTTGGCACTGGCTCGTCGCGCGAGCAAGCGGCGACGGCCCTCAAGGCGGCCGGCGTGCCGCTCGTCCTCGCGGGCTCATTCGGCGATATCTTCAAGCGGAACGCGATCAACAACGGGCTCGTCTGCCTCGAGGCACCCGAGCTCGTCGCGGATCTTACACGCGCATACGCGAAAAATGGAGCACGAGGCGCCGGCGGACGCAATGGAGAACTCACGGTAGACGCGGGGCTTGGGATCAGTATCCGCATGGCAGATGGCGAAGTCAAAGTGACGGGCCTGGATGGCGGATCACGGACCTACGCGGTACGGCCGGTGGGACAGAGCGTGCAGGAGCTGTGGGTCTGCGGGGGTCTCGAAGGGTATATTCTCAAATCTATTCAGGCAGAAGCCTGAGTGATCTTGATGCCCCAAAAGTATGTATTATGCGTGCTGTGCACACAGAGTTTGGATT
>QFDV01004478.1:0-17656 GCA_003315845.1 Lactarius trivialis
TATTATGAAGGGGCCCCCTACATTGGATTCGGCTGTAGTCAGTGACTAGTTGACATATTCATGACCGGACTTCTGATTCCAGTCAACAACCGTCCAACACTGAGCTGACGCGTGTCTCTCCGATCTGAGTTTCAGTGCCAGCGGCATTTTCCCTCAGCGCTCCTCACAGTGTTTCTCCAGGGTGAGATCACACCTTCGATCACCAACGTGAACTGTTCTGGGTGCCCGCCCCTCCACTTGGAACTAATGTCTTCCCCACGTCTACTATCGACGTCGTCTCGTTGAGTGCCCCTCATCGTCACTAGACGACATCATTCCTTTCCTTTTCCTTCAGCGCTCGTCTGTCCGCTGTGACATCTAGTCCCTCGCTTTCCTTCGACTTCACCGCCCTGTCCCAGTTGGCGGGTTTCACACCCTCTTGTGCGTTACCATTATCGCCAGCGCCATCTCCTCCCATGCCTATCCCTATTTCTGAGGGGAGGCCTATGAAAAGAAGAAAACAACATGGCATTTGGACTTCACCCGAACGATAAGTTACTTCCCATTTCGGTCACACAAACACCACTTCGAGCCCCCCGAGCGGAAGATGTGAATGTACTGCCACCTCGAGCATGAAGACGACCGCCTCCGACAACTTGCAGCTCACTCTCCGTCTACGCCAGTCCCCCAGCTCCCCAATTCGTCACCGTTTTCGGCTTCGGGAGTACAGCATGATCCACCCATCGCGGTCCATCTTCGATTTCGGAATATCCGCTCGTATGTTTCATTGGTGGGAAGCAATGTTGCAACGTGTCCAACTGGCAGAATACCCATCTGATCGAATAAGAAACTGCGATTAGCATGGTTTCGCCGTATTTGAGAACATGTTTGTGACATGTCGGACTTAGTCGGTGATATCCACTTTATTCATGTAGGGAAACCACACGAAAGGCCCGGTAAGCGGCTTGACGACAGCTCATTGCGGCCAGATGTCCACTTCGGATCGCCTAGTAACACAAAGATGAAAATATGAAACTCTTCCAGGATTCCATCTCGTAATGAGGTCCTCCAACTTGTGAAGGATCCAGTCGACCTTCACCTGCAAGATCAAGAATCTGGGCACTCATCGAGCGTTTCAATGATAATGCATAATGACTCAGCGCTCGCGGAAGTCAATTTATTCGTGCGAATCCATTCTGGGACGTGGATTCCTCCGCCAATGAAGGTGCTAGCCGGAATGAAGTAAAGTGGTTTACATGGTAAACTGTGTGTTACAGTTTGGTTCTGAGGGTGTGCTCAGTTTCTGCTGCGTCACAGAAAATATATGTCCAAAGCAATCATCTGCTACTGTAATTTGACGACTGTACGCAAAACCCTCACACGCAAAATTGAATTATAACAAGCAAGGTTTCAGCCGACAAAAGTCGACACGATTTTGAAATAGATTACGGCACCAGATGCACGATGACCGATCGATGACCCACAGATGACCCCGAGACCCCGATGACCGGGAAGTCGGGCGTGCCGAAAGTCTTTTTTTTTTCTGATGCAATCGCCTCGTTACGCGTGTTGGGTTCCCTACTTAAATGAAATGGCTATCTACTCATTCACTTCTGCCCTCGCACACGCCTCATGTTGTCCACCCTTGTGTCCACCTCCTCAGCTGCGGCGCTCTCCTTCAGCCTCTTACCGGGGCTCGCCAAATCCGTCGCTTCACTGCTCGCCATTCTGAATTTGCGATCCCTGCCATTGGTCTGGCACCGTACGTGGCTTCTGTTCTCCCGTTCTCCGCTTTTCAGTGTCGCGCTTGCTTATAATTATTATCAGTGAGAGTCTTTTGGCCCCTCACCAGGTTGTGGTTCCGTGCGCGCATACGCACGCTCTTCTCGTCTCCCACGGGCAAAAATGACGCGCACGAGCTCCGCGATGACCTTGTGCCCATCGGCCAGAATCCTCTCGACCACATTCTAGTGACTAAATCCTGGGCGGGTGGGTGGTGGTTTACACGCTTTTACCTTTTGGCTCATTTTCTTCTCTCTTTTTCGGCAGGCCCCGATGATTCCGACTACAACTGGCACCTCAGCAACTCGTCTTACGCGAAGGTGAGTGATGCCATTTCTACCTTAAGTCCTGCGAGGGGCTGAGGCTCATTCTTTGGCACTAAAATAGGTCCTTGATTTGGCGCGTACGAACAGCACCATCTACATATTTCCTTCCTTTATACTCGCCGGAGGCACGATCGCCCTTGCCGGTATGTCTCGCGTCGCGGTCCTCTCAGCCACCTTACTGATCGTCTAATGTCGTGCTCGCGCAGGTACGCACTTTCAATTCCTGCGCGAGATCCCCATGCTTGCGCGCTACGAGGTGCGCTCGCAGATCGTCGGCTGGGACCAAAAATGGGTACGATTCACTTTCTCGCCCGCTCGACCCTCGCTCACCTTCTATTTTGTGCAGCTCTATGTCGTTCACCGCTTTGTCTCGCACCACAAGCCCGCATCCCGCCGCTCTGCGCGAGCCGCCACCGACGGCCCCAAAACCGACAACGACAGCCTCTCCCCGACGTTGTCGCCGTCGGACTCCGGCACAGATCTCCCGGAACACGCCGCCCGCGCCGCCGCCGCCGCCACATCCGCCACGCGCGAACCAGAGCCGGACGGCGCAACGCTGCACTGCGTCTCGGTGAACGTGATGGTGTACAAGCACGGGAGAATCACGGTGCCGCCCGCGCTTGTGCTCGCAAGCCAGGGGTTTGGCGCGACGCACGCGCAGGGTGCCGCTGCGCGTGCGCGCGCAGTGGAGCTCGGGGACAAAAAGATGCGCGAGCTGTACCGGGGCGCGTGGCGCGCGGTACCAGAGGGCCCCGAGCGCTGGTGGGACGCTGCGATGCACGGGCTTGAGGACCGCATCGAACAACGCGTGGCCCGTGTGATTGGCGTCCGCGTGGGACTCGAGGGCGCGTTGGATGTACGGGGACTGTGACAAAATATACCCTAGATGTCTTTTCTTGGTGGTATCTTACATTACAGCAATTAGATCTGTGTGCGCGCGCGTGCACTTTGAGGTTGTGGGCAAATTGCGGGACTCTGAAGCCGCGCAAATTTTTGCGATGAATTATTGTCGTCTTGGATCCATGTGCTCTCTTCTTAGATCCATGTGCTCTCTTCTTGGACCCATGTGCTCTCAGGCACGAGATGTATCCGGCCGGGTAATTTATGGCCTGCAGACGCAGCGTCGGCTCTGACGCCTTCTGACGTCGCACTACCGGCGACTAAGCGACTTCAAAGTGTGTTTAAAAAGTTTGACTACACTTCCTTCAACTTACTTTTTCCGCAAGGTAATGTTACCAGCTCGTCGCCAGTGTCTCAGTTCGTAATCCGTACTTACTCGGAGCGCCGGGACGTTTAGTACCCCGGTTCCGTTTATTACCGGCGTGGTGTAACCTTGGGTGTAACTTACCCGGATCTGGATCCTCCTGGTCGTTTCGGCCGTTATCGATTCGAATCTCGTCGCTCTTCGGAGTGAGAGTATAAGTTTTCCATCTGTACAGTTCTAGAAGCTGTAGCCGTGATGCCTGTACTCTGGTTTGCTTTTCTCCTTGCTTTTCTCTGTGTGCACCATCGAAAACTTTCTGTTCCGCTATCGACCAATCGCACGCGCGAGAACTCGGGCATATTTGCTTTACTACACATATCGCTCATAACTTGTTACACATAGCCTCGCTTCTGTGTTCATAGTCACGTTTGCATTTGCGTTCCAGCTGTTCCCTCAGGCTCTAGCAGCACCCCACCCAGCTTCAGTTATATTTACACTTTCCCGGGTCGCCTCACACAAGTACCGGAAAGTACATCAAGAGACGTTGACGGAGGCTTGGTACGGAGACGTTCGTGGGCTCAGAGCGGAAGGGGTGGCGGAACGAAAGGGGAGAGGTGGCGCACAGCGCAGAATGCTCGTCTTTGATTCGTTTGGTGCACTGGCACGGGTCAGTGGCCTGAGCTGGGGGCGCCGGGGTGCGCGCCACGACGTGTTGCGACTGCCGTGCCGCGTGGAGAGGTCGGCAAGCCCAATTTACACACGGCCTCGATGACGTAATGTGGCCCCGTTTGTAAGTTACGTGTGGCTTTCTCTGCACACAAGCGCTGCTAGGTACCGGTACAGACAGCTCACCACAACGTCCACGCTTTTCGCCGGTCCCTATGTCACGAGCGTTGGTGGAACAACGGGCGGCAGGCCTCTCTGGTGGGGGCTTCTCGGAGTACTTGATGTACCAGGACTAGTATCATAAAATGCCGAAAGCCGTGATGTAAATTTGCCTTGAGTGTCCAGGCGCCATCGAGCTTGCGAGCATGGTTTCCTGCACGGCCAATAGGTGATGGTGGCTCATTGACCGTCAACGCATTTCCATTAGATGTGTTCGATGCGGCCCAACGAACCCTAGCTATCCTTCATAGGATGGCCGAACCACAGCCAAATCAGCCAATTGCTCAACTCAACAGTTCGGATGCGAAATTTGATCGCATCATCGTATTTCGCCTCCTCAACCTTCTTCACATGTGCATATCAGGCACCTCATCTATCACGACCTATGTACGCGGGAGCTGTTGCCGCGCGAGTTTGAGCCAGGCGTGGTATCATTGAGCCTGCCAGACCCAAGAGGGCGCTTCCGTACGGCCAGGGGTCGAGGAAGCCGAGTGAGAACTTGCTTGGGGCGGCGTTTATCGCAATTACTGGTTCTGGGTAATGGAAAAGTACGTGGCGAAAAACGTACTGGTCTCAAAGAATCACGCGGCGCCTAGAGTGTGCCCTTCGTCGTTTGAATCGATCTTTATTTGTAATATCTTGACAAATCACCTAGTTTCTTCAACTAGTGAACGAACGACATGCTACTTCTCACCCGCCGCCCAGCAGCGGGGCTAAGCGTGAGAATGTTCACCGTTCACCGCATTCATTCCCGAAGCGAGACCCTGACTAACAGGGGATGCTGGTGCACGACGAACCAGTCCTTGATCGTTCCTTCCCACTTCTCGTGACTCACCCCGGGCGCCTGCGAGAAGCGGAATCGCCGAAACACCCAGCAGAGCAGCATACGTATCTCCAGCAGTGCCAGATTCTTTCCCACGCACATCGCCGGACCGTACGAAAACGGGATGAACGCCGCTGCGTTGTGCACTCCCATAGGTGCACCCGTGCTGAGCCATCGTTCGGGCAGGAATGCTTCGGGAGTGTGAAAGTTGCGTGGGTCACGATGAATGCTGTACGTGTGAAGAACGAGCTGGGTCTGTTCCGGAATGATCCTGCGCATGCGTTAAGTACCGTTAGGAATAGTTGACAGGAGGATCCAACTTACAGGTTTCCGAGCACTTTCGTGCCCTCGCCTTTTCCCACTGTGCGCTGCGACCCACTTGGAACTGGCGGTTGAAGACGAAGCGCCTCGTTGCTGTTCGTAGTAACAAAAATTAGCTGGTCCGGAGTACGCATAGCACGCCGCAACCTACACGCAACCATTCAGCCATTCCATCTGACTGAATTTCTTCACGTCCAGAGGTTCTTCTCCACTAGGGAAGGCGCCGTCGACTTCTGCCTGCAGACGCTCGTATGCAACCGGATTGTGTAAGAGGTAGTAGACCGCAGCCGTGAGAACACTGCTGGCTGTGTCCGAGCCGGCAACGATGGCAAATTGTCCGTCCTGCACGATCCGGTCAGGAGATGGGCGCTCACTGTCAGGCAGCTCCTCGTCACTCTGTCACCGCATTCTGTTGAGATGAAGGCACTGAGAACTTGGGTGCAGGAGCTTACCAGATAATAGAATAAATCCTTCCTGCTTGCGCCCTTTCGCAAACGTTCGAAGACCCGTTCTCGGCAAAATTCTTGGAAACGCACAACCGGAGACCTCTGTCCCGTGATTGCGGTGAGAGGGGGTACGACGTACGGTACATGCGCCAAGGCGGCAAAGACACTATCAAAAGTCACAGACTGCACTCGGGTGCCAGTGAGTGAATACGCACTAGATACCAGATTCGAGGAGTGTCCAAAGACCATCGATGTCTCTGCCTGCTTCCATTATCTCAAAACCGCCGCCAAAGCTGAGACAAATCGAATCAGTGTCTGCTGCGTCGTAGTAACGATTGTGAGACGAACACCATGTCGCCCATAAGATCTGTACTGTGGTCCGCATCATCGTAACCAGATAAATCTCGTAGAAGTTAAGGCTCACCTAAAGTATTTCAACCACTGGGTCATGTCTACCACGGCATTCGCCGTTTCATCCGATCTCTCGATTATATCTTCCAGACAACCAACCAGTTGTCTGACCCGCTTCGCCACAATTATTTCATACTCTGTCATAGATGCCGATGAGAAGGCGTGATTCCATGGCTTGCGATGATGCATGTGCAATATGGGATCACGCTGACCAACTAGCATTGGCGGGCCCGGCCAATCCCAGCCTGATGACCATGAGTGTTGAATGGACAATAGTTGGTTGAGATGCCACTACTTACGTGGACCCTTGGGTAGGCCGCCTCTTCCGAGTACAGAGTATATGAACGAAGAATCTCGAATTGAGAGCTCGTTGGGCCCTATAAGGCTAGCTGAGCGGCCGGGCGTATGTGGACGACGTTGGCACTAACCTACTCTCACCACATCCCCATAACGGTCATGCAGGCTCTTGTAGTACCTATGCATGTCGCCTGTGGTACTAAGATATGCCGCCCATAACTTCGATGTTTTGGCCATTGCTGGTCCGGGATACTTCGCGAGCGGATGAAAGGGTGACAGACGGTACACGAGCGTGAAGGATGTGACAGCGCTCCCGTAAGCCACAAACGTGAGCAGGACAGCAGCGGATGGCCATGGAACGTGGTAGGACACAGGGACAGAGAGGAGCACAGGGACAACGAAGAGGAGAGCAGTCAGAGGCAGCTTGGATCGTGGTTCCAGATGGTGGAAACATAGATAGGAGGCCTAGTTCTCGGTCAGAATCTTTGAAGCTCGAAAGGTGGGAGAAAAGTGGAAAAGTGACCTACAAAACTAGTGAAGAGTACAAAACTACCAGCGTCGACTGAGGACATGCTATGCTCGAGTATAGTAGAAGACGGGTTCAGGCCAGCTAAAAATGAAATTTTGCGAGCTACAGTACATATACTTTACCGCTATTTTCATATCGATAGCGCGCTTTACGGGCTGTCGTCGGTAGTCACTTACTGAAATAAAAAAGAATTATGACAGCCATACTCTTTTTGGGAAACTCTATCGATATGAAAACTGTTCAGTTAGTAGTTTTCGGGATTTGCGAGGGGCTCGCAGTTCAAGTTGCTTAGATTCCGCGGCGTAGGACTAGGTCCATGAGGTCCAAATCATTTGTGTGGGAGCCTGCTGCACTAATGGGGCGGGAGATAGTTGGGGCGCGTTGTTTCAGGGAGTTCCTCGCCGTTCTGTCATCGCGTTCTGTGACATTGAAGACGTCGTAAACCTGAGTGTGGGGGACGAGCCTACCTGTATCCGGATTGGTCTACATATGATAGCACAACACGGGTGAGTGAGAAGAGTATCATAAACTACATAGGTTTTTAAAAATATTAATTTGTTAAGCGGCAGCACATCCACTCTGTATGGGAACATAAGCACCTCCAGACCATACAGGGTACCAAGGAAATTAGTGTACCCAGCCTATAGTGCAGCGATGTCGACAGGCCCCTTCAAAAGCAGACAGTGAGGCCTAGTGAGGAGTTGCAAAATAAGTAGAAGAAATTCTCTTGAAATTGGTTATGTGGAAAATACTGCGTGACAAGTAGATTACGTAGATTTATTTCTGTGGGAAAATGCCTCGAGCGCTGTCCGGAAACGCAATGTGCAATGATGGGGCGAATTTTGCTGTCTGCTCTCCTCAGAAATGGCGGATATTGAGGCTCAGCCTCAACCACCAAATACCATAGTTACTCAGCCTCAGATCACAAGTGCTAATGGTCATCCTCCTGTGATCGTTCCTCCCTCGCCAATTGCGGGTAATCTAGATCCTCAGCGGGGTACGTTGAATTGACGTTTCCCAAATGGTATCCTCATTCGCGTACCAGGCGAGAAGTACGGAGACTCTTCTGATGGGGTGTGGTCTATGTACCTCACCGAGGCCGAGAAGCAGGATAAGGATGTAACTGAGAGTTGGAAGGGGGACACGGAAGGGATCCTCGTATTTGTGAGTCCTACTTCATCTTCTGCTCATTCACCAGCTGAAACACACGTTGAAGACTGGTCTGTTCTCTGCCACCGTTGCGGCCTTCATTATCGAAAGCTATCAGAACCTATCTCCCGATCCTGGCGATACAACCAATGCGCTCCTTACTCAAATATCTCAACAACTTGTCAACATCTCCAACGGGACACCTCTCACGAGCGTTGCAATTCAGAGCAGTCAGCCATTCAAACCAGCAGCTTCCACCGTCAGGGTCAACGTGTTGTGGTTCTTCAGTTTGGTCCTCAGCTTGACTTGCGCGCTTTCCGCAACATTGATGCAGCAATGGGCCCGACGGTATAAGGAACTTGCACAGCACCACGGTGCACCTCACAGACGCGGGCGTATACGAGCATACATATTTGATGGTATTAGCAGGTTCGGAATGGCTCGAGCCGTCGCGACAATGCCCATGCTCCTCCACATATCGGTCTTTCTCTTCTTCGCGGGTCTCATCGACTTTCTTTTCCCCGTCGATCCGACCGTTTCATACCCCATCCTCGGTTTGGTCCTGGCGTTCGTTCTGGCATACGCAACATTGACGGTCTTACCGAACTTGTACCTCAATTGCCCTTATGCTACACCCCTGTCCGGATTTACATGGCAATTCTCCCACTTGTCCGTCATCGTAGGCCTAAAGACCGCCCTCGGAATCGAAGACCTATTTCATAATTCGTTGTTGAAGTTATGGAGTCGAGTCAACCGGCACGTGACAGGGCCCGGAATTGAGAAGTGGAGGGAGGCGCTCAAAAAGCAAGTCGAGGTACATCGACAGTGGCTTTCCGATGGCCTACGGAAGAGCATCGAGCGTAGTGCCAAGGATGCCCCATCCACGGTAGTCGCGAGTGCGCTCGAATGGACACTTACAGCTCTCGACGAAGACAAGGAGCTCGAAACATTTGCCGCAGGCGTTCCAGGGTTCTTTGACTCCCGTAGTGTCTTAGATGCGACTTTGACAATCCTTCCCCTTCTGTCCGAAAAGCCGTCGACTGTTGCCATCCTCGGACTCAGATCACGTCTCTATGATCTCCTCAAGACTTGCATGCCAGGTACCTCGCCTCTCAACGACGATGAACGCAAGAGCCGTCTGCGAGTCTGTCTGAAGTGCCTGTGTTACTTTGGAAGGGCGTACAATCTGCCGGGTGCCTCTGAGCCATTACCATCCTATTTTCCCCGCACCCTCGCCAGTCCAGAGATCATTCGTTGCATTCAGACCGAACGGGACCCCGTTATTCGTGTGATGGGACGTTGTTTCGGCGCATTGGTCGTTACGAAGCTGGCGGTTGACGTCAAATCAAGTACCGGCTCAGTTGTTCAAATCAGCGACGAGCAGCTGGCGTGTCTATCAGCTATTCTTGGCGAAAGCTGTGACGTGATGTTTTGGCTTACGCGGCCTGGCGCCGTCCAGGTTGCGAGCATGGTTTCCCTCGCGTTGGATGACATTGCCTCCCTTTTCGCCGACGCAGTACCATCGGATGTGCTTGATGTGGCCCAACAAACCCTCGCTATCCTTTCTCATAGCCTTCCAGCTGCAGCGACGGTCGATCAACAGCTAGATCAGCCAATTGCTCAAATTGACACTTCGGACGGGAAACTTGCTCGCACCATCATCTCTCGCCTCCACAACCTTCTCCAGATCTGCATATCGGGCTCCCCGCCTCTCACGGACGAAGTGCGCCGGAGCTGTCTTCGGATGTGTCTGAAGAGCCTGTGGTATTATGCAAAAGCGTGCCATCAGCTTGGTGCCCCCCTTCTTCCCGTGTGATAGGATATTGTTTCGAGGCGTTGGTCGTGACTAAGCTTGCAGCCAACCTCAACTCGGGCATCATTCCTGTCGGTGATCGGGAGCTGGCGTGCCTCTCCGCCATACTCGGTGCCGAGGTCCATGACGTAAAGGTTTGGCTTAGGCTTCCTGGCGCCATCGAACATATGGGCCTGTTTTTCCTTGCGTTCGGCGAAGTTGGTTCCATCAAAACCTCCTTGATCGATGATACAGAGCAGTCGGATGTGCTGGACATAGTCCAACAGACATTTAGCATCCTCTCTCAAACTCTTCCAGCCGGAATGAACGAGTCATGGCCAGATTGGACGGCTGCTCTGGTCCGCGAGCATCGTGGCGAGTTTACACCCATCCTTCAATACAGGCTCGAAGCCATCCTGAAGATGTGCACAATAAAGACCCCGCCTCTCACGGACGAGGCACGCATAATGTGTCTGACGAGCCTGTGGTATTATGGAATAGCGTGTCATCATGTTCGAGCATCCAGATCGTCGTCGGCCTGGGACTTTTTCACCATCTACTTCACCACGCCAGAAATTTCCCGCCGCGTTCATACTGGAGAGGACCTCGTTTCCCGTGTGATAGGGCGCTGTTTCGAATCTTTGGTCGTAAACAGGCTTGCAGCCGACTTCAACTCAGGTGGGGACGGCGAGCTGCTGGCTTCCCTATCAGCTATTCTTGGCACCACGAACCGTGAGGTGATGCGTTGGCTCAGTCAGCCTGGTGCCGTCCAATTTGTGAACATGGTTTCCCTCATATTCAGCGACATCGGCTCCTTTGTCACTGACACAGTGCCGTCCAATGTGCTGCATATACTCCTACAGACTATCAGCATCCTCGCTTGGTCACTTCCGACTGAGTTGGAGGCAGAGCTGCAGCTAGATTGGGCAGACGCTCTGAAGAACGTTTCCGATAGCTCGATCAAATCCATCATCGTATCCCACCTCCGCGCCTTCCTCAAGACGTGCTCACTAAGGACCTTGCCCCTCTCGGAAGAAGTACGCACGAGCTGTCTGCAAACGTGTCTCAATGGCTTGTGGTGTTGGGGGAAAGTGCACCATCAACTTGGTGCTTCTCAACCGTTGCCGACAGAATTCCTCGATCTTGCAGGCCCAGAAATTACCCGCCACATTCGGGCCGAAAAGGACCAAGCTTCCCGTGTGATGGGACGTTGTGTCGAGGCGTTGGTCGTAAACAATCTGGTTGCTCGCATCAAATCACGCACCGGTTCAACTGTTCAAATTAGCGACGAAGTGCTGAGATGCTTGTCGGCTATCCTTGGCACCGAGAGTCGTGACGTAATGCTTTGGTTAAGCCAGCCTGGTGCCATCGAACTTGTGAACATAGTTTTCCTCGCTTTTAACGAAAACGAAAACGGGTCCTTAGACGCCGACACAGTGCCATCCTATGTACTGGATGTGGTTCCGCAGACGTTTAGCATCCTTTCTCGGGCCTTTCCAGCCGAAATAATCACCGAACTTGGTCTAGATGAAATACACGCACCGACGGACATTCCTGATGGTCAGTGTGAACTCATTTCCCAATCTCGTCTCTACGATCTAAAGATGCGCATCAGGGGCAGCACCTTTGCTAAGCGAAATATATCAGAACCATTCAATGAGGTGTCTAAAGAACCTGTGGCGTTGTGTACGAGCGTACAATCAATCCGGAGATTCTATGCGCTTTCCGTCCTACCTCCTCACTGCTTTCGCAAGCCCAGCTATAACTCGTCGCGTACGCACGGAACAGGACGTCGCTGCCCGTGTAATAGGGCGCTGTTTCGGATCATTGGTGGCAAATAGGCTCACAGCTGAATTCAAACTTTGTGGGGATCGTGAGCTGGCTTGCCTATCAGCTGTCCTTAGTGACGAAGACCGTAAGGCGATGCGTTGGCTGAGCAAGCCCGGTGCCTTCCAATTTGTGAACCTGGTTTCCCTCATATTCAGCGAGGTCGGCCCCTTTGTCACCAATACGGTGCAGTCGGATGTGCTACATATAGTCGGACAGACGATCAGCATCCTCGCTCAGGCCCTACCGGATGAAATGAAGTCCTCGCTGCGGGTAATTCAGGCAGACGTTCTGATGGACTTCCCTCAGGCCATTAGCTCGATGAAATCCATCATCGTATACTTCCTTAACTTCCTCTGCCAAACATCTAGAGGCTTCTTTCGAGCTCTCCCAGAAGAAGTACGCACAAGTTGTCTGCAAACCTGTCTCAATGGTCTGTGGTGTTGGGGAAAAGTGCTCTATCAACTTGACGCTTCTCAACTGTCACGGTTGCCACCACAATTCCTCAACCTTGCAGGTCCGGAAATTACCCGCTACATTCGGACCGAAAAGGACCAAGCTTCTCGTGTGATGGGGCGTTGTGTCGAGGCATTGGTCGTAAACAATCTGGTGGCTTGCATCAAATCACACACTGACTCAACTATCCAAATTAGCGACGAGGTGCTGAAGTGCTTATCGGCTATCCTTGGCACCGAGAGCCATAACGTCATGCTTTGGCTGAGCCAGCCTGGTGCCATCGAACTTGTGAACGTAGTTTTCCTTGCTTTTGGCGACATCGGCTCCTTAGCCGCCGACACAGTGCCATCATATTTACTGGATATGGTCCCGCAGACGTTCAGCATCCTTTCTCGCGCCTTTCCAGCTGAAATAATCACTGAGCTTGGGCTAGATGAGATAAATGCACCGGTAGACATTCCTGACGGTCAGTGTGAACTCAATCCTTGATCCCGTCTCCATGGTCTAAACATCCGCATCAATGACAGCTATGCTATATCAGAACTATTCAATTAGGTGTCTGAAGAACCTGTGGCGTTGTGTACGAGCGTATAATCAGTCCGGGAACTCGGTCCCCTTGCCGTCCTACGTCCTCATTGGTTTCGCTAATCCAGTAATGACTCGTCGCATACGCACGGAACAGGACGTCGCTGCCCGTGTGATAGGGCGCTGTTTCGAATCGTTGGTCGTAAACAAGCTTGCAGTCGACTTCAACTCAGGTGGGGACGGCGAGCTGGCTTGCCTCTCGGCTATTCTTGATACCGCGAACCGTGAGGTGATGCACTGGCTCAGCGAGCCTGGTTCCGTCCAATTTGTGAACCTGGTTTCCCTTATATTCAGCGAGGTCGGCCCCTTTGTCACCAATACGGTACCGTCGGATGTGCTACATATAGTCGGACAGACGATCAGCATCCTCGCCCAGTCCCTTCCGGATGAATTGAAGTCCTCGCTGCGGGTAATTCAGGCAGATGCACTGATGGACTTTCCTAATAGTTCGATGAAATCCATCATCGTACCCCTCTTCGACTGCCTCCTCAACGCACCAATTTTCTTGCCTCTCTCTCTCCCGGAGGACGTACGCACAGGCTGTCTGCAAACGTGTCTCCATGGCCTGTGGCGCTGGGGAAAAGTGCTTCATCAGCTTGGTGCTTCTCAGCCGTTGCCATCAGAATTCCTCGACCTTGCAGGTCCGGAAATCACCCGTCACATTCGGACCGAAAAGGACCAAGCTTCCCGTGTGATGGGACGTTGTGTCGAGGCGTTGGTCGTATCCAATCTGGTGGCTCGCATCAGATCATGCACCGACTCAACTGTTCAAAGCGACGAGGCGCTGAGGTGCTTATCGGCTATCTTTGACACCGAGAGCCACGATGTAATGCTTTGGCTGAACCAGCCTGGTGCCATCGAACTTGTGAACATAGTTTTCCTTGCTTTTGGCGCCATCGGCTCCTTAGCCGCCGACACAGTGCCGTCATATGTGCTGGATGTGGTTGCGCAGACATTCAGCATCCTTTCTCGCGCCTTTCCAGATGATATATACTACGAGCTGGAGCTATATCAGATACATGATGATCCTGATGGTCAGTGTGAACTCATTCTCATTCCGTCTATACTGTCTGAAGATGTGCATCAGGGACATCACTTATACAGAGCAAAATACACCAGGACCTTTCAATTAGGTGTCTAAAGAGCCTGTGGAATTGTGTACGCAGTGAAGCGTACCACTTGAATCAACCCGGGGGCTCTGTGCCGTCCTACGTCCTCACTGCTTTCTCAAGCCCAGCTATCACTCGTCTTATACGTACGGAACAGGACGTCGTTGCCCGTGTGATAGGACGTTGTGTTGAGGCACTGGTCGTCAAGAGGCTTGTAGCCGGCGTCAACTCAAGCACCGACTCAAATAATCAGATAAGACAAGAGGATCTGGCATGCCTATCGGCCATACTTTACACCGAAAGTCATGATGTGAAGTTTTGCCTTGAATGGCCCGGTGTCGTCGAGCTCGCGAGCATGGTTTCCCTCGCATTGGGCGATGTTGGCTCTTTGGCTGTCAACGCATTGCCGTCGGATGTGCTTGATGTAGTTCAACAAACTCTCGCCATACTTTCTCAAGACCTCCCGGCCGAAGACACGGCCAACTTACAGATAGATCAATTCCCCAACTTTGGCAGCGATTGGCCAATCTCTCGACTCGACACTTCGGATGGGGAATTTGAGTCCATCATCGTATCTCGCCTCCGCGACCTCCTCCAAATGTGCATATCGGGTGCCGTACCTCCCATGGCCCAGGTGCGCAGGAGCTGTCTGCGGATGTGTCTGAAGAGCCTGTGGTATTGTGCAAAATCATATCATCAGCTTGTTGCTTCCAGGCTGTTGCCATCCTATTTCTTCCTCGACCTTCTCACACCAGAGGTTATTCGCCACATTCATACAGAAAAGGATCCCGTTGTCCATGCGATCGGACGCTGTTTGGGGGCGTTGATCGTGAACAATGTACTAGCCCACCTCAAATTACGCACTAGCCTAACTGTTCATATCAGCTACACGGTGATGGCGTGTTTATCAGCTGTCCTTGGCACAGAGAGCCGTGATTTGAAGATTTGGCTTGGCCGGCCTGGCACCATCGAACTTGCAAACATGCTTTCCCACATACTCAGTACGATCGACTCCTTGTTCACCGACGCAGGGACGCCGGATGTGCAGGACATGATCCAACAGACGCTCAGCATCCTCTGTCGGACACTGCCGGCTGAATTCAAGTTGAACGTCGAGGTGATTGACGGTCAGTGAAGCCATCCTTTGATCCCGTCTCTACATTCTGAAGTTGCTTATCAGGGACGTCGCCGCCTCTCGCGGAACCAATGCACGAGAACCATTTGCGCACGTGTTTGAAGCACCTGTGGCACTGTACAAGAGCATTTAATCAACTTGGAGACTCGGTGCCCTTACCCTCCTTCGTCCGTAACACTCTCACCAATTCGGAGCTCACTCGACGCATTCACACCCACGAGGACATCGCTGTTCGTGTAATAGGGCGCTGCTTTGAGGCTTTGGTCGCAAACAAGTTGGTGGACGACTGGCAGTCACGCATTTCCCTCAGCAGTGGTGCAGAAGAACTGGCTTGTATATCGTCTATCCTTGGCACCGAGCCAGGTGAACTTTTGCGCTGGCCTCGCACTTCGTCCGTCATCAGACTCCAGATGGTCATCTCCCTCGTGTCGGGAGAAATCGAGGGCTTGTTCGCCTCGGCAACAACCCCGGCTGACTTACTGCACATAGTCCAACAGACTCTCAACACCATCTGCTCAGAACTCGTTCCAGGTGGCGTGTTTGCCAGTGGGTACCTGTTTCGTACAGACCAGGTGTCGTCGCTGCGAGAAATTTGTTCGAAAATCACGAACGCGCGGCCAGCCAATCGGTTCAGGGACGAACTGCCTTCGGTTCAGCACAGGATGCGGCGATGCACAAGCTCGATCTTTGTTAGAGGACGAAGTAACTCAGCAACGCCAGAATATGAAGTGAGAAGGAGGCGCTCGAAGTCGACGTAGAAGTCGACGTATTGTATTGTGTACTAGTCCAAGTTCGAGTCGCTCTTGTTTGTACGTTATCGCGTGCCAGTGTGAACAGCTCGATGTATCCTTTTAAAAAAAAACCATTTTGTTTGTTCCGGACAGTACTACCGCTATCTTTGTGATATGGCAAAGTAGCAAGAGGTGGTGGGGTTGGAGCCGTCGGCGGAGTGTGGTGACGTCATAGTAAACGAAAAGCATTCCTCGCCGCGTCTGTTTTCGTTGCGCCGGGCTACCACTGGTGATTCAAGACCCTCCGTTTCCTTCTGAAAACTCTATCATTCACACTGTCTGCATACGTGCTCACCGTGAGTGACAACTGCATATAATTGTAGCCAGACAAGCTACAGAATATTTAATTATCGCCGGCGTTTGCGCCTGCCCGTCCCATTGCCACGGCTCGCACCGCCAGGACGCACTGCGTCCTCCTCCTCGTCCCCAATCGCGCCTTGTCCCACGCCAGAGACATCCCGGTGTACCTGCGCATGGGCGCGTCGCACAGCCAGCGCACGCACCTTCTCCGGCACGTTCTCCCAGTACACCTCTTCCCGCCGCCCCATCAACAACTCCAGCTCCGGCTCCGGTTCCTGCACGCTCGTGCGTGCGGCTTCGAGCAGCGCCTGCGCGTATTCGCGCGTCGTCAGGCGTAAATAACACTGCCAAACAAAGAAGTAAATAAATAAATAATTGACGAGTGGAGAAAGGAACGCACGCTGTCGAGGCCCTTGGTGTAGTCGACGTAGTCAAGCGCGTCCGCGTCAGCGTCCGCGAGCAGGGCGGAAAAGCGCGCGCGCAACGCGGTCTTGTTCGTGTCGAGGGGCACGTGACGCACGAATAGCACGCAGCCGGACGGGTACGGCTGGGGCTGGGGCGGTTTTGCAACGGGTGCGGGTGCGGGTGCACGCTCCGGCTCGTCGACAGGGCCCAGCGTGGTGCTGATTTTTCTAGGAGTCGCGGTTCCAGTACCGGCGGCGATGCGGCACAAGAGGCTCTCGCGGTACTCTGCGTACTCCGCTTGCAGCGTGTCCCAGCGTTCTTTGGAGAGCGCGCGGAAGCCAGCCTTGAGCGCCTCTGATTCCTCAACCGACGAGATGTCGTCATCGTCGGTGCGCGCGCGCGCGCTGTCCTGGTCGTAGGGGAAGCGGGAGAGGAGGCCTGACACGAGGTCGGGATCGTTGAGCGTGACAAGTGCAAAGCCTTTGCATTTGGGGACGGCGTCTGGGGGGTCTTGGTGGTGTGGGGGAAAGAGGATGTGCTGGACGGGACGAGAGGAGCTCAGGAACGCGCCTAATAGGTTGCATATTCCAGCTGTGGAGCGGAATGGGAAGGGGATGTTCTCCTGTGCGGGGCGGTCAGACCATGGGGTTGAGGAGATGGGACGTGACGTACGATGTAGACGGTTCGGGCGTCCCAATATTCAGGACTGAAAGAGGGAAATCGGTGTGTAACCTCTGCCCAGTCCTTGCGTCGAATTTCGTACCCACCTGCGAGGGTCGAACGTCGCGTTTTGTCGACGATGATCATCCGTATGTCAAAAAAATCGTTCGAATATGTGTTCAGGCACTTGACGACGGAGACTTCCGTCCATTCAGAGGTGTCTCCGTCGTGTAAGATATGTGAACGGCGAAAGAGGGTGCGAATTGATATAACTTTGGACGGATTAAGATGGATTGAATAGGATAGAGCGGTAGTACTCACAGCCATCTCTGTTTGGGTCTCGTAGAAAAGGATTTGTCCAGAGTTGATAATCTGAGAAAGCCAGAGAGACTGCGAATGCCTGTTGTTGAGCAGCCATTTGTTTGAGCTTGCTTGTGCTCTCCT
>QFDV01004478.1:17688-33173 GCA_003315845.1 Lactarius trivialis
CACCCGTTCCGGTGTATTGTCAATCACTCACTCTCACCTTTTCTCTTTCCCTACTTTTCGTACTCTTCTTTCTTTCCTCTTTCTTTCACTCATCTCAACCCCTGGCTTGACCTTATGGTCGAATATGTTTATGCCCGACACGACTTTATCCCAGAGCACGAAGACGAGATCTCTTTCCTTGCCGGCGAGCGCATAGAAGTAGTCGAGAAAGATGAACTTTATGAGGATGGCTGGTGGCAGGTGTGTTCTCGCTCTTTCGTTCACCCGTTATCAGTTACCCGGTACGGTACCCCTTCGCTTCGGATTCGTGACGACTTCTCAGATCAGCGAACCCTCATTACTTTCTCGAGGCAGCTCGCGTGCTCGAAACTTACTGTCTCCTCTATTACATACTTTTATTCTCGAGTGGGCTATTCATCCCGGCCTGGGTCTTCATGATGCTTCAACGAACCTGCCTCCTCGTCGTTTCCCCCCTCCCCCTTGCCCTTTAGGGTTTATTATTGATTCTTCCGACCGCTATCTTCTCCTGTTCTTCTTTGATCCCCCATACTATGCCCCTCTTTCGTCGATTGCGGCAATGGCTGACTCGGGTTTGTTTCCAGGGCCGGAATTTGGCCGGAAAGGTCGGCCTCTTCCCACAAAGTTACACCCAACCTGCTCCTCCCACCTCCGAACCTCCTCCCGAGGTTATAGCTTTTACTCCCGCCCCGGCACTAGCCGACAGCAGCCCTCTATCTCCGGCAGAATCTCTTCCCGTCCCTGATCCACGTGAGGATCCTATCTCCCCCGCTACCAACGGGGACGCGCAATCAACGAGCATCCCCGCGAAGAGCAATGGAGAAGTCATGCGCGCTACTATGACCGACGTCCAAAAGGCTATCGAGCAACTCGGCCACAAGGACGACTTTGACGGCTCCCGTAGCTTCACTTTTTCTAGCACTCGTGGTGGGTCAACCGACCACGACACCGACACCGATGCGGATGGCGAAGACTGGCATAAGTCTGCAAGACAGAAACTTGCAGAAAATGCGAAGATGGCTGCTGATGAACAGGCAGCGCTTGAGTCTGCTGACATTCGCGCTCCCTTCAGATCTACTGTCCCCCCGATTCAAGTCGAAATGAGCGATGACAGCGGAGATGAGGACGAGGCTCCTCCCAATGGCCACCTGCTCCACTCACATATTCCCGAAGAAGACGAGGAAGGGACAGCTTCCCCACACCTTCCTGTCGGCGGCCGTCGTCTTTCCAATTCTTCATCAATCCAGCCCTCTGAAAGTTACATCGTGCCTTCCCCCGCAGCCCCACTCGAATCTGAGCTTGACGATACTGCGACTGAAGCAGGTGTCTCCACAGCCACCCAACCGTCATTTCTCCAGTCTGAGAGAAATTCTTTTCTTCCGACCCCTGTATCACCAGATCGCCGAGGAACCTCCAAGGGGATGTCTACCAATGGCACTGACACGGCGAGTCGTCCCTCCTCCTCCCAGTTGCTCTTCCCTTCAAAGACACAAACCTTGAGCTTAAAGGAAGCCACTGGTTCACTTCCTTCACCTGCGGCATCGTCAACAGGTCATCGCCACGTATATTCATTTGGCAGCGCCACTTCTTCACGTGCACCCCCAGCTGCCTCACCCCTATTGCTAGGTGCCCGTAGCACTGATCAAAGGCCACGGCATGTTCACCCTACCGACTGGACCGTAGAAGAGGTGGTCGACTGGTTACATTCCAAAGGCTTTGATGAAGAGTCGTGCGGAAAGTTCGCCGAGCAGGAGATCACGGGAGATGTCCTGCTCGACCTCGACGTCGGCGTGCTTAAATCCGAGATTGGCATCATTGCCTACGGAAAACGCATGCGCATTGCAAACGCTATCGCAGAGTTGCGTCGCCCCCCGAGCGTGATGTCATCTTCCGCAGATCAACATACGCGCCCCGGATCGTACTCTCACCCTTTCCCGAATTTCGAGACTGCTCAGAATTCTGCGCCCCTAGACTCCACGGGCCAGAGCAGCCTTGTTAGTCCCGAGAGTTCCCCCGATTCGGGCGACCTCGCCGCAACATCCCCCGATTCAGTGCTCCAGAACTCGGATTCCGGTGTGCGGTCGAGCTTGGACAAAGCAAACAACAACAGTAACGTGACATTTGGCCTAGGGCTCGGAATCCCCGCTTCGCTCATTCCCGGACAGGGCAAGCCTTTGGTAGGTGACATTTCGGTGGCTGCATCCAAAGTGACGTGCTGATGGGCATTCAGAAGGGAAGACCCACGCAACTCTCGCTATCTCCCAGTGATGGAGCTCTCGGCGCTACCGCTAAAGCTGTTGTCGTGGAGCAAGAAGAAGAGGATCGTGGGGTGCTCAGCGACGTGGGTCGCCTCGTGGCATCATTCCTTCGATTCTAATTGATACCTCCGGCAGAGCGATACAAAGAACTTTACAACCAAGAGCCACCTGTTCGGCCGTCAAAACTCAACATCGTCGACAGGGAAATTGGCGTCGCTCAAATCGAAAGAAGTGACGACCCCACGATCGGACAGCACTCAACTCAGCGACGGCAGCCGACCACGGCAGGAACGGCGCAAACGCAGCTTGGACGCGGGCCGCGAAACCAACTCGCGGCTGAGTATATTTGGAAACACGTTTGCAGGGTCGTTGGGCAAGGGGCGCAAACCGGCCCCGCGCTATTCTTCGTCGTGAGGCCCTTTCCGTCACATCATCGTTTATCCTACTGAATGGGGCGCGTAGGGCTGTGGATATTGAGACGTCGCCCGATCGTAATCCCCTGGCCCGCCTGTATCACAGCGGGAGCCGAAAGAGTTCCACGCGCATTTCCCCGACTGAGTCTCGCTCGACGTTTCAAACAAGAGATGACAAAAAACGTGAGAAACGTGAGTCCAAGGACTCGAGCGGCTCGAAGGAGAAGAAAGACCCTTCCCTTTTGCGGAAGCGTATTACTCCTACGCACCCAGAGACGCCGGTTGGTAGTACCTCGGAGACTGGCACGCTCAAACAGGGTCAGAACATCTTGGCGCAGATCGGCACGCCCGATCATAACGGCTGGATGCGCAAGAAGGGCGAGCATTACAACACGTGGAAAACTCGGTACTTCGTGCTCAAGGGACCCCACTTGTATTGGCTTAAGAGCAACAACCAATTGGTGGGTGACACGCTGGCTGGCAGGTTGACGATTTTTATCTCACCCATCTGACTTTACAGGAGACAAAGATCAAGGGATATGTCAATATCGTCGGCTATCGTATTATCTCTGATGAGAACGTCGACCCAGGGAGATATGGGTTCAAGCTGGTACATGAGACGGATCGGGCCCACTTTTTCAGCTCGGAGGAACACAGTACCATCCGCGAATGGATGAAGGCGCTTATGAAGGCGACGATCGATCGCGATTACACGAGTGCGTCTATTATCTTATTTCTAGGGCGACAACCTAACGAACTCGCGCAGAACCGGTGGTGTCTTCTGTGAATGTGCCAACGATTCCCTTGGCAGTAGCGCAGGCCATGAACCCGGCACCACGCCCTCCCTCACCGACTGCTCGGGCTGCAACGCAGCGAGCCATGAGGCGCGAGAACACCAACCAGCTGTCTACGCGTGACGCCGAGATCCTGATGGGTATGCCAGCCACGCCTTCGCCGCACGGCCCGAATGGTAGGCCGCGGGTAGAATCCTTTTTCAACGAACTCGAAGCGGTAGGTCCTTCCGATCAGTCGCCGAGCCCTAAGTCGCAGCCTCCCCCTGTGCGGCCACCACGAGAGTTCAGAAACAAGGGTTCCATGTCTGAAGTACGCATCGATTCTCTTAGGTTATTTTAAACTTTGATACCCCTTGTTCTTATTGTCGCCGTCTGCCACGAAAACAGCATCCGTCGGTAGACCCTGACCTTATCGAGTGGGCGAATAGCCATCTGCCAAGCACGCTACAGATCCACTCGAACGGATTCGTTTGCGGCGGGCTCGAACTTCTGCGCATCGCCGAATCGATTAAGGGGCTGAGAAGCTCCGCGGTCCCGGACAGCGCGTTTCCACGTGGCCATGGGAACGGCGGCGGCGACGACAAGCTCGAGGGACTCTTTACCCTATTCGACTTTTTGCTCGACAACGACGTCAAGATGGGCGCGATCAGCATCAACGACGTCCGCCAGGGCAAGCGGGACAAGATCATTCAGCTGCTCAAGGCCCTTCGCGCGTGGGATGACAAGAAAAACTTGGTCTTGCAGTCGATCGGGACGAGTTCGATGCAGGCAGGCCCGTTCGTTGTTTCCGTTTAGCGTAGAACGAGCGAATGATGATGATTTATGTGCGACCGCGGGGTTTTAGATCGATCAACGCGACTGTAATAACTTAGGTTTTAACTGGACCGTTCACACCACTCACACACGCTCCTTTCTTTCCTTATGGACTTGGCGATTTGTACATATATTTTCCCACACCTGTAATTTACATGGATCCTGATCCCGATATGGAAATGACTGACTCGTTTGACGACGACGATGAGTTTCGATGGCGAACAGCTCGAGAGATCGCTTCTGGATGGCCACTGGAGGGAACAAGCTTCTCAGAGCGATATCGCGCAGCTCTGCAAGCAAGTCATAGATGGCGATTTCAAGGCGGCCCTATTCTCACCGCTCGCTCGCTCGATGCTTACTCTCAGACCCGAAGCCCTAAACGATCTCTCCCAACCGACAACGACCTGGTTTGACTTTTCTGCGCCATCAGCCGGCGGGGACTACGAAGAGGAACTCGTACGTCTTCTCACGGCCGTCGCCTGTCTCCACGCCTTCCAGCAAGCAAACTGGACCGGCCCGCCCCTCGACCCATCCCTCGACCCCCCTATCTCCTTACTCCAATCCGAGGCGCTCACCGCCGAGACCCTCCAACACAAAGCCGTGTCCGAGCTCGCCAGCGCCGGCGAACCAGCGTACCACCTCGCGCGCGCGGCCTTTCTCTTCCGCCTCGCGCTCCTCCTCCTCTCCGCGCGGCCCTTCGACCACGCACGCTCCGCGCATTGGTGGCGCGTACGCGCGTGCGCCGTCCATCAGCAGCTCCTCGCCGAGCCTGTGCCCATCCCGCGCGACGTGCTCGCGCCGCTTGACGCCCTCGCAGATGCATATGCGGACGAGCCGCGCCTCGCGGGCCGCCTATGGCTCGAGCGCGGCCTGCTAGAGTACCATGTGACGAACGACCGCGCTGCGCTCGAGTGCTTCGTGAAGGCTGCGCGCGCGACGGGCCTCAGGTATGAGCTGACGGGCGCGCTGGGACGACGGACGAAGTTCCAGCAGACGGACTTGACGCAGCTCGTGCTGCTTGCGGAGAGCAGGCCGCAGGAGGAGGAGGGAGCTCGTGACGAGTTGGAGAAACTGTTGCCGGAGACTCTTGCGCTGAATGATGATACGCTCTTGGAGCAGACAGCGTTCACCTCGTCGCATCCCTCTGCGCCCGATTCGCTCCTCGCCCATCTAGATCCTGCGAACCAGCCGCCGCTCCACCCGCTCGATCAGTGTATCGTCCTTTCGCTCTGTCTCAATGTACGTAACACCTCGCCTGCGCACGGGCTCACGACGGAGCAGATGGCGCCATACGTCGCGCGCGTCATCTCACACCCCGAGAACTGGTCCGTACACACCATGGCGCTCCTCCTCCGCTCGCGCCTCGAGGCGCACCGCACACGCACCGTCGAGCGCGCCACCCTCCAGCTCCAAGCCCTCCTCGACCAGATGCCCACGGCAGACGCAGCCCTCCCGCAACGTCTGCGCTTTCTGCACGCGCTACCGCTCCCCAGTAAATGGGAGCTCGAGCGCGAGCTCGCACGCCGCTTCCTCGCGCTCGGCGTAGTCAAATCAGCACTGGAGATATTCGAGCGCCTCGAGATGTGGGAGGAGGCAGTCAAGTGCTGGCAGGCCATCGAGCAACGCGACACGGCGCTGAACGTAGTGCGCGACTTGCTAGCTGGAAGACGCGAGGAGGCAGACGCCGTCCTCGCACGCGCCCGCCGTGGTGCTACTGCCGCTCTCGATACCGCGCGCGAGGCTCGTCTGTGGTGTTTGCTTGGAGAGCTCGAGCCGGAACGCGCGCGCGAGCATTTCGAGCACGCCTGGACGATATCGCGCGAGACGTCCGCGCGCGCAATGCGCTCGCTGGGCGGACATCACTTTGCGCGCGACGAGCATGCCGAGGCGGCGCGCTGCCTGCGCCGCGCCGTAGCTATCAACCCGCTCTACGCGCGCTCGTGGTTCGTCCTTGGCTGCGCGTGTATCCGTGAAGAGGACTGGGAGGGCGCGCGCGAGGCGTTTGCGCGGTGTGTGATGATTGACGATGAGGATGCGGAGAGTTGGAATAACCTCGCGAGTGTGTACCTCCGCATGGACCACGTCCCGGGACAAGAGAGGGGGGAGGTACGTGCGTCCGCGTTGCGCCATCCAAAAAACTGACACGCAGCCTTTGTCGGAGGAGGCGACTGCAATCCCGTTCGAAAACAAAATTCTCGCGTTCCGTGCCCTCAAGCAGGGCCTCAAGTTCCATTACGAGAACTGGCGCATGTGGACGAACTACAGCATAGTCGCGATGAACGTCGGCGAGCTCTCTGAAGCCTGTCGTGCGCTCGGACGCGTCGTCGAGGAGCGCGCGGCCAAAGTGGGCGTCGAGAGCGTAGACCTCGACGTACTCGACCGTCTCGTCGACGCAGCTGCGCGCGCGCCGCCGCCCGAAGGAGAAAGCGGCCCGAACGAGGGCAGCGCGCTGCTGCGGCGCGTAGAAGATCTGTTCGTGCGCGTGTTGCTCCCGCGCGTGTCCTCGGCGCGCATCTTCCGTGCGCGTGCGCGGCTCCTGGTAGCGCAGGCTAGGCTGCCCGAGGCGCTGGAAGCGTACCTGGAAGCGTACCGCGCTGGCGTCGCGAGCCATATGGAGGCGGGCGAGACGGATGTGGAGCGCTGGCGGGAGGGCGTGCGGGAGGTGGAGGAGATCTGTGGGGTGCTTGTTAATTATGGGCCGAAGGTTGAGGGGTCTAGGTGGACGCTGCAGGCGCGGAGTATTGTAAGGACGTTCATGGGCCGGACGAAGGACTTTGAGGACGATCCGGAGTGGGCGCGGTTGGTGGAATTGTTGGACGATTTGAAGAGGTGACGCCTCGGTCTCCGAGTTGCATGAAAAGATATCAGTAATGAGCTCATTACTGATCGCTGAATACAGGCGTTACAGTAGCTAGCTTTCCGAGGTGTGATGGCCCTCATTATATTTGGACGCAAACGGCCAATTAGTAATATTTAATATCACTGGCAGTCACAGTAGGATAGAAATGATCGAGGCCCAATAAGTAGAGTACTGTAGAGTTTGCGTCCGTACAGTAAAGTTATTCGTGGACGCCCACGTTATTCGCGTCCGTCAATGGATACTTCCGATACAAGTCGTTTCCTCCGGCGCCCCAACATAACTTGTTCATGACCACCTCAGCCCCACCGTCATTGCCTGGCGCGGGTGGGCAGGCAAACCCGTCTCTTCGACGTGAGCCTCCCCACCTTTCCGAGCCCATTCCGCGGCGCTATACGGTAGCTTCCTTTGACAACCTCGTCGTCCTCGCCAACTATGAGGAGCGTCTCCGAGAGGCCCGCAGGATGGTTTGGCGGGATCGGGGAGAACCGGCTGTCGAGGTCAACAATCTCTGGGAGTGTCTCGAGCACGGTATTCGCGGAGGTCTCCGTACGTTCTCATTATCCCATACTTCCTCTTCCGGTCTCGATGAACTCTTCGTCTTTACAGGTGCTGGGACTCTCGCTTTCACCATTCGCTCCGGTGTCAATCTCATCATTCTCTTGACACGTATTAGGAATGTTCCTCGGTCCGTCTTCAAGTAATCCTCCGGTAGCCTATGTCACGTATTGACGGTATTGTACTAGGAGGACGCGCATTTCTCTCGTGCAACATGCGTTGTTCGGAAAGGACTCTTTCCGTTTCGGTACTATGCTCGGTCTGTTGGGTTTTTCTCACGTTTGCAGACTGGTGGAGTACTCACTGGTGTGGTTTTCCAGGGTGCTTTGTCGCAATATACCGAATCCTTCTCAATGGATTCCCCCTTCTCTTCCCTGCGAACGTCCCCATTTCTCTCAATCTGCGCAAAAAGCTTTTCTCGGACTTTGACGACTCGGCTATCGACGAGTTGTCCATCGATCCTGATTCCCCGATCAATATCACTCCCACCACCGAGAAGAGGGGGGCACGCCTCTCCTTTGTTGGGCAAGCGCATCAGACTTGGCTACACCGAAGGTCGGCACGGTGGCATTCAATCGTGGCTGGCGCGGTCGCCGGTGGCATCGCGATATCGTTTGAGAACCCATCGCGGCGTAAGGTTATCGCGCAGCAGTTATTCGTCCGGCAAGTCCCTTTGTGCGATTCGTCCTACTCCCCGACACTGAACATCCAGCGTCTTCGATATAGCGGCCTCCAGGGTTCCTACAATGCCTATTCCGAGAAGCGCGGATTCCGAGTCCCGCATGGAGACGTCTTAGTCTTTGTGCTCTCGTAAGCTCTCTTTAGCTGCGGCTTCTGACTCCCCTTGATGCTTCTGGAAGATGCGCTCAGATCATGTATGGCTTTCTGATGCGTCCCGACACACTCCCAAAGTCGTATACGACCTGGTGCGTCGCCAACAGGCCTGCCCGCTGAAGCCATCTAGATGTTTTCTTTATTTTGTTGGACGCACAGGATCAACACAGCAGGACATATCCCAAAAGAGGCCGTTTCGATTAACCGTGACATGATTCGAGCGCACACTTTCGACCTAGCTGATTTCGAGCAAATCCTCGCGCGCCCCGTATGTCCCCTTTGCCATTTCAGGACAAGCCTCCGCTCTGACCCACCCCGCTCCCCGAGGACCTGCACCCGGCAAACGTCACCGCTCTAGACGTCTGGCGTGCGACACAGCCGCCATATGGTCCATGCGCGGCTTCGCATCCGCACGTCGCCAGCTGCGCATTCTCTCCGATTGATCGTTTCTTCGCCGTCTTCCGGTGGACGCTGCCGATATACGGCGCGCTGCACTTCGTGCCGATGCTGCTCTTCAAGCGCAAGGCGGTCATGCACGCACCGAAAGCCATGATGCTGCGCGCGAGCTGGGGCACGATGCGGAGCGCCTCGTTTCTGGGTGTTTTCAACGCCATATACCAAGGTGAATAGCGGGAGGGCACTTCCGCGGCGTTGTATGCTGACGCGCGCGGGTGGCAAAGGTTACTACTGCGCGGCGCAGAACTCGCATCGTGCCCTAGTAGGAAAGGAGCGCGTCCCCGCGTGGCTGCTTGCCGCGCTCGTATCCAAGGCGTCGTATTGGCTCGGCGGCTTGCTCGCGGGTATCTCGGTGCTCATAGAGGCGAAACATCGGCGTGGGGAGCTTGCGATGTATGTGCTCCCGAAGGGCCTCGAGAGTGCGTGGGTCGCTGCGCGCGGAGAGGGGCTCGTGTTTCGGACGGGGAAGCACGGGAACAAGCTGGTGAGAGTGCCGTTATTCCATACTATATGGGAGGCTTATTGCGTACCCTTACTAGTTGACTGCGATTGGGATGGGAATGGTTATGGTACGTTTTTCATGGAAGGTCCCGCAGGGTCGTGCTGATTCGTTGCCTGTCGTTCGCATCGCTCTTAGAGCACATATCAGGTTCGTTGCTTGTTCTGTTGTCCGTCATTGTTCATTCATGTTACACGTAAAGAACGACCCGCAGCACCTGTCAGGGTTTGTACGGCGGATGTTGTACCAATTCATTGGACCGAACTGAACGCATGTATGTACTGTAGATTGGCTGTCTGTCCTTCTTGGCGGGCCACATTGTTGTCAATAATGATTTTTGTCCATTTTCGTCTCGATAATCTATTGTGGTACTGCTTGCCCCTATCGCAGTCACAAAATCAGGTCACGTGATTCATAGTATATACGGCGGTGTCGGCTCCCCGGTCGCTATGCGAGCGCCTTTCACGCCACTTTTTAATGTCTTGGCTCACAGAGAGAAAACTCAACGCTAGAGCAATTCGTACAGAGGGGGCTACACCGAGCACAGGTACGTCTTTGCGCTAGCTGTACTATCTATACTGATATCCTCTCTATTGCCACTTATATGTCTAGATAAGCCCCAGTGCCCAGAAAAGCCGACTCAGTCAATGCCAAGTCCGTCCGCTCCGCATGAAGGACCTGCTTCTGCTGACGTGTCGTCGTTCGTTGCATACCGGAAGTTGATGGCGGAACGAATGAGGGTAGCGGAGACTCGAAGGGCAGACGCTGAAGATATCATCCACTCTGTGAGTCCCACACGCATCTTCACACACACACACAGACGTACTCATTTGGCCAATGCAGGCCGCTCTGCTCGCAATCACTGTCGCTGTGTTTACCGGGGCATCCGTCCCAGGACTCAAACCGGATCCAACGGAGACCTCGGTGTTCTATCTCGTAAGAGCAGCTGAAATTTTCGCCAACGCCAGTGGGCTGCAGATCAACCTCCCTTATATTCCACTCGATCCTGCCAAATTCCTCCCGTCGACGCCGGCTGTTTGCGTGAACTCACTCTGGTTCATGAGCCTGGCCCTCAGTCTTTTATGCATTCTGATGGCGTCCTCATTGCAGCGATGGGCACGTCGATGCGGATGTGCAGGGCTGGACAGTGCTGACCAAGCTGATGATGAACTGCGCGTTACCCGGCTGGCTTTATTATTAACAGCGGCGCACCGCATCTCGATATCCTTCTTCTACGCGGGCTTCGCCTTGCTCATATTTGACAGCGTTAGAATCTATCTAGGGATATGGCAAGCGTTATTGCTCGCAACCACGTCCATCGTTGGCCCGGTTATCTTACTCCTCCAGACCACATAAAATCCTCCGACTTCCTTCCGGAGGCTTCATTCCATGCCACTCGACTCTCTCCCATGTCCGAGAATCGCACCGGTCAGGTCTTTCATGTGCTCAGCCTATCACATCAGAAATCGATCAAGGGCCAATTTTGGGGTAGTCGTTCGAGTCATTCCTTCGAATGAACGCCACATCGCCGCCGGAGCAGGATCCCTTGCGGATCTCGCAACGCGTCACCGCGCCACCTTTGGGGAGTGCTTACGTGGCAGTAACGAAGATCCCACCTGTACTTGCGTCTCGCTTTCTTCACACTATTGTAGTCCCCAGTGTCCATGATTTGGGGCTACGAAAACCATGTTTGTCACGCACGCTGATCGCTGAGCGCTGATCGATCATCGCTCACGCGTGTTTTCTTCAAACCTTGCTCAAGTCAGTTAGTGGCCTTTTATCATGCATCTCTCTAGGCTGACGTGTCCTCAACTATCCTAGAATCATAGTTCCTGCTATTTTTATGGTACGACGCCCCATCCGGGATTAATCGGCTCAATTTCGGGAAAGGAATCTTCATGCCTTTGTTTGGTTCGGTATCTTGCCTGGATGTTAAAAGCCCCGTCACAGCTGTTGCTCCAATTATGCTCCCTTCTCCGTATCACAGTCACCTCATTAGATAATCCTATTTTCTCAATTATTGGGCACATCTCGCCACGCCCTCACCCCAAAAGTTCATACCGGGCAATTTGTTTCACCTTTTTGGAACCACGCGAGCCGCGCCACATCGCCCCGTATTTATATCTCTGGGGCACCCCACAGATTTCCCCTCATACCTTACCCACCGGTATTTCTCAACCCACAACGACATGGCACTTCATCCTTCCCTCCGCCTCCCACCGCTGTTCCTTATTCTGCTTGCGGGTATTTTGAACGGCGCACTTCTTGTGGACGGCGTGTCGCCTGGGCTATTACCGTCTCGTATCTAAGTCTTGTCGCTCGAACATTGCCTGACATGAGCTAATGTCTCCGCCGGTGGAGAGGCATTTCCCTGGACAAACTGGTCATCTCACAAGCGAAATCCATACGCTTATTTTTCGTCTTCGCTCTTTACACGTGCGTAACGCTACTTGCGTGTACAGAGACTGGGGGGCTAGCCGAACAGGGGATAGCGTATAATACGCTTTCCTATTTCCCATTTCCCGTGGCTCCCGCCACCGTGCATGCACAGCCGCTTATACACGCACCGCAAACCCATGCAGCTGTGTAAACTCTATGATATATATTTAAGACTTACCATTTAGTACAATATTGAGTTGGGGACCTTCGCCGTTTGGTAGCATGATCCAGCGTATGGTATTGTCCAGCAGACAAATCATGTTTACAACTCCATTGCATTGCCAGCGTGCTGCCAGCGTTTACTAGGCACAACCGGGAGTCCGGCCCGGAATGACGGTAACGACAGCAGAGCAATGACAGCGGGCAATGTCTTAGACCTGTCAAGAGTCCTGTGTAACCGTTTTTTGCTGTGCAACGGCAGCCCATATCAACCTCGAAATTACCCTTGGGGCACCTCAAGGCTACCCTCATCTTCCGATCCAGTCAACATCACATACTGCAATGACTCAACGCTTGACTCAACGAGATGGACCATTACCTGCTGACATCGATATGGCGGAACCGGGTGAAGGTAGGGATAAAAGTCCACCCACCGTACCCCACCCTCACAAATACTATTCATAGGCAATGTCCAGTATCCCCCAAACGCAGCTCAAGCTCCAGAGGGAGAGTCCAACTTCTCTGACGGCTCCGAACCTTTGTTCTCTATGTATCTTGATAGAGCTGAGGAAGAAGACAAGAAGATGGCAGAAAGCTGGCAGGGAGACGCTGAAGGGATTCTTGTATTCGTAAGCGCTCGCCTTCTTTCCTGTGCTCCAGTTGCCGACCCAAGAGTTGCAGACTGGTCTCTTCTCCGCCGCTGTCGCGTCACTACTTTCGGTCTCCGTTCCGAACCTTCAGTCGAACCCTCAGGACACTTCGGCGTTTTACCTCGCGACCATACATCAGCTACTCTCCAAAGAAAATGGAACCCAGGTTACCATCCCTCCGTCGTTGACCAACCCCGCTGCTTCGTTCACCGCACCGACGGCGGCTGTATGGGTCAACTCGCTTTGGTTCTTGAGTTTGGCCATCAGTCTCACCTGCGCCTTACTGGCAACATTGCTACAACAGTGGGCACGGCGTTATCTCAGACTCACCAACCCACGGTGCAGTCCACACAAGCGAGCGCGGATCCGCTCATTCTTTGCCGAAGGCGTCGAGAGGCTGCGTCTTCCTTGGACGGTCGAAGCACTGCCAACACTCCTGCACATCTCCCTTTTCCTCTTCTTTGCTGGGCTGTGCGTGTTTTTGTTCGGTATTCATAAGACTGTCTTCAGCGTGGTGATGGCGTGGGTCGGGCTATGCGTTGTCGTATATGCATACGTCACCGCATTACCGATTCTGCACAAGGACAGCCCCTACCATGCACCGCTTTCTACGTTCATTTGGTTTTGTCTTACCGGCATGCGATACGCTGTCTTCACAACACCTGATACCCAACCCCGCCGCAATCCCTCCATGCCTGGGTCGTTCACCACTCGTGATACGGAAGAGGATCGCCACCGAAGTCTGTTCCCACAGAATTTGCGCAAGATGGCAGAGGAGTACGCTAGTGGACTGCCAGCCGAGATTGATTATCGTGCTTTGTCGTGGACTTTCGATTCTTTGGATGAAGATCGCGAACTGGAGCAATTTTTCGAAGGCGTTCCTGGTTTTTGCTCCTCCACTGCAGTAGAAGATCCCATGGCAGGCTTCGTTAGACCAAACGACAGGAAGTTGTCAAATGCCTTGACAGGGTTGATGGACCGTACGGTATCATCCAGTCTAGTCTCGGAGTCGATGAAACAACGGCGAATCACGATTTGCACCAAGGCCATTAGCGCCGCAAACCTTTTTGGACCCTGGTGGATCTTAGACCGCGTCCTCCTTGGCAAGTGGCAGGCGTTCTTGAGGTCCATCGACTTTGGGCTTTTCCTAAAAGACTGGAGCAGAGTAGACCGCCCAATAACCACTTTCTATGCGCAATGCGCCGTCGCTGTCATTATCTCGAGCGTGCCGACGCAAACCCGGGATGAGCGCTGGTTCCAGCTCGTAACTCGCCAAATCGACGACGTGTCAAAGTCTGTTCTTCGAAGCTCTCTCACCCACGGTGATAGCATACAGCTCGCCAACCTCATCTACATCGTTCGGCAAACCCTTCAAACGAGTTTCCAAATAGGGGAGCATTACGAGACTTACATCAAAGAGGCGTCCTCGAGGACACTGGAATCCACATGCAAACTAGACGCGCAGGATTCTTCGCCAGAGCTCCAGCACGACTTCTGCGACCTGTGGAATGAGCTTATTCACGTCGTGCGATATGACGGGCGCCTTTACGTTCAGAATCTATCTTTGGGAACTCTAAAGAACATCCGCAAGGTTTACATCGCTTTGCATAAAGGCACAGACGCTCTACTGGCTGCATTCACCACCGCCGACGACAGTAACGCCACTCTGGATGACATAGCCTCATATCCTATATGTACCCATCCTTCGCACAGGTCCACCATTCCTAGTGGAATGTCAAACTTGCATGGACTAGGCAATCAGCCCCTGCCTCCGGCGGACCCTCTCACACATGAACCAGTGCCGGCAACTACGCCTGTAACCTTCCCCACCCCATCCGGCCCTTCTGCACCAAGCACGGCCTCCCCAGTTCATCAAGGCGTGCGCCGCAATGACCAGTACGCGAACCACGATAACGGCTCTGCGCCGCACGTACCCACTGGAGGCTCGCCAAGTTTCCCCGTTCCGCAATATATTGCAATCTGATCTAACAGACGACGCGTACGGCTCGAAGCCCTCCTTCTCTTCGTCCCCCGTATTCTCAACCGATACCCGCATATTTACGCGTTATTTTCATTTAGTTTGGTCCTGGTTTTTATTTTTCCCTTTGTATTGCATGTTTCACCTTGGGTCGTGGGGATTCGTGCTCGCAAACAAGAGCAAATAAGATTTCTATTACTACTTTGCCCTTTCGCGACGAATGGCCGCAGTCTAGCTTGCCTACGAACGGAGCGAGCTTATTGTGTTCCCGAGCACCTTCGGCACATCTGTGTTATTACCTCAACACTTTCTTGCACCCCGCCTGACCACTGTTCTCCATGTCGTCGGCCTTCTAGCTCTCGTGCATCATACGTCCTGCGCACATTACACCTCTTACGGTAAGCTTCCTATGCTACTGTGACTCGGAAGTGAGCGTTGCCTCGCTTCCGAGCCACTAGTACCGCGACCCCTCAGGCTGTTACCCGTGCGATAAATGGCTGCAGTCTAGCTTTCGTGGGAGGGCCTGTGCCTCACGATCGCACCTGTGTCTGCGCATAACACATGTTCTGTGTATAACACACGTCCTGACTGCCGTCTAGCTTTGTGGGAGGGCCTGTTCTTCGGGCTCTCGCCTCCATCTGCGCACATCACACCTCTTACGGTAAGCTTTCTCGTATGACCGACGCAAACGACAGGGAATGGTGAGGAGAAGATGGGATGACGGGATGAAGGGATTGTGTGGTTGAGCCATTGTAACAG
>QFDV01004479.1:0-11750 GCA_003315845.1 Lactarius trivialis
GTGCAGCTAGTAGCATGTCATCTTGCTGATGAAGATGATGGAAAGTGGCTTCGCCTTCTCCGCCTATTCGGCAATGTGCAAAGGTTTTATGTCGCTGGAGATTGTGCGACATATATCATGTACGATTTGCTACAGGCCGAAAGGAAGTTCGCCACTGTGCTACCTGCTCTGCGCAACCTCTACCTAGTAATAAATCCTGAGGCCCGGATGCTTCTTGCGCAATTGTGGCCGGAGGTGGAGTCATTTAACACCTTGCGCAAAGTCTCCGGCCGTCCCGTAAGGGTGGTGTACTGTCCTTCCCTGGCCTATGCAAAGGCCCTGTTGGACGCAAATCTCGAAGATGACACTCGATCACCGCTTTCCTGATGTCCTTCTGCCCAACAAAATTGTTGCATGTGTATAAGTAGTATGTAGTTATCAAAGTGTGTAGTTATCAATCCCCATGATGGCGAGGTTAAAGAAAATGGAGTAAAGAGATCTGCACGTGTCTGCACCCCGAGAAATACCAGGAGGATTTCAAGGCCACATGTGCGGATATATGAAGGGTAAACGAGCCCATTCGGCATATAACGGACAAGGCTTGCTCACGTCGTCGTTGGGACGTCCGTTTTACTGTATACTGAAAACACCTGACCCTAGCTTGAGGTGTACCCACCAATTACTCTCTTCTGTGGTCGAAAATTAAGTCGATATTGGATATGACTTGCGTCTTTGTTTTATCTCTTACTTCCAACACCTTTCTATTTCGATAGCTCGGTCGTCCTTTGTGGGTTATCAATATTCCGTGACAATGCAGAGCTAGCGGGCGAACGGAGGCAATTGATTGCAGTAACGCACCTGCTGCTGTAAGTGCATCAACGTGCACAAAAAAAGTGAATGGAAGGGTCGGAAAGACAACGACTGGATTCTGACCCATATCCGAACTTGAATATTAACTGAAGGGAAATTTATGGCAGAGAATGTATTATCGAAACCGAGCTGGTTAAAGTCCTGTGAGAGGACGAGGCTCGGATAGACTCTGTCTTGTGCATGGAAAAAAAAGTTACGTCACAACTTACTGTAACTTAATGCGGAAGACTGCCCAATTTGGCAAAAAAAAAAACTGGATGAAAGTCAAACTGCTTGGCCGTTGGCTTACCCGAACCGAAACACTTTTAACTCAAAGATGGCGATACAAAAATGGAATGAGAGAAGTGAGACTCGGAGTGAGACTCGGAGGCCTGAGATTGAAGATCGCCACTTGCTTTCCAATTTTGAACAGTATTCGGCCCCGACTCGGATGTCTTCGGGTGCGTGGTGTCGCCGTCCGAGTGCCAGTGGCACGCCGTGTCTCATACACGGTGCATGCAAACCTAACAGCGATATATCGTCCTCGCGTATACCCACCTGTAGCATAGCTGGAGGTTTGCGCCATCAAATAACGCGTGCTAGCACAGGAATGCGGTGGACGTTCTCAGACATGTGCAATCAGCGTGTTGGCGTGCCCTCATCCATGACCTCTAACTCCGCCCGCAAACTCGTTGATATAAGGGCAGTGACAATAGGCATCCCTCAACGCCCCTAATGGCCCCTCACAAGTAAGTCATCTGACGCTTGACTCACCTCGTCGTGGGAGCTAACCGCGAGTCTGCGGGTCCAATAGACGCGCACGGCGCCTATCTGTCATCCAACCTGCCGACCTGTTCAAAGCAAGAAGTCGCACCTCGGGCCGAGAGTCAGCGATCGGAGTGCTCCCCGACGACGTCCTGCTGGTCATATTCGGTTTTTACCGGGTCTCTTCACCCCCATATTGGCATAGGCTTGCCCACGTGTGCCAAAGATGGCGACGCATCGTATTTGCATTCCCATGCAGTCTGGATCTTCAACTCTACTGCACACCGAAAACGCCAGTCAGGAACACCCTTGATTGCTGGCCGGCCTTTCCTCTTGTAGTGCGGTGCGGAGGGTCCCCACATCTTAAGCGCCCCTCTCCCGAAGAAGAAGACAACATTGTAGCAGCACTGCAACATCCTAATCGGGTCCGCAGCATCGAGTTACGTCTGACAAGCTCGCTCGTGGAAAAATTGCGTACACAAGTGGAGGAGGCGTTCTCGGAACTAGAGGGCCTTGTTATTATGTCACAAAATAGCACGCAGTTGGTCCTCCCTAGCACTTTTCGATGGGGCTCACGCCTTCGTACTCTCCACTCGACTAGAGTTGCCTTTTCACTCCCTCAGCTCCTTTCATCTTCCCCAAACCTTACAGATCTACAACTTCACGATATTCCTAGGGCTGGATATTTTTCACCTGAAGCGCTCGCGAGTGCCCTGTCCAGAACGACCCAGCTACAAACTCTTTCACTCCGTTTCCTCTCTCCAGCCTCTCACCATAATCACATTGGGGTAGCACCCCCACCATCAGATGAAAGGGTTTCTCTCCCTTCTCTCACCCGCTTCAAATTCAGAGGAACCAGCAATAACCTGGACAGGCTCGCGGCCAGGATAGACGCTCCCCGTCTTGGTGATATCGAAATCACATTCTTCAACGAACTCACTCCCGACGTTTCACACCTTGGCCGATTTCTCGGTCGGATAGAAACCCAGAAGTCACATCGTCGAGCCGACATTCGAACCTCTAAGCGTACCGTTTCCATCTGCTTCACTCGGCGAGTGTCTCCTACTCGCCTTAAGTTGGAAATATCCTGCCGGCGGTTAGACAGGCAGTTGTCGTCAATGGCTCAAATTTGTGATCACTTTCCGGCTTTCCTTCTCGGTGTTGGAGATCTGGGCATCAATACGACGCAGCCAACGAGCGGGCAGGACGGCGTGGAGAGCGAACACTGGCTGAGGCTTATCCGCTCGTTTAGCGGCGCAGAGAAGGTTCATGTGGCCGGCGAACTCGCGACGGATATCGTAACCGCCTTAGTACCAGCCAACGACTTGGAGGAGCCCGCAACAGTGCTACCCGCGCTGCGCAATCTCTACATACAGGAGCCTGGGCCGCTTTGCGCGCCTTTGCGTGCGGCCGTCGTCCACTTCGTCACCTCGCGCAGGCTCTCCGGTTGTCCCGTAACTGTGGAGTATACACAACGGCACAGCAAGAAGCCCTCAGCAGAGGTATAAAGGAGAAGTAGCGCAACTGTTGCTCCTTCACCATGCCTGTGGGACGCGCTTATGCATGCCAAGACACCTCCGTTTGCTACACCCCGAAGTCGCGCTGAGCAGTACTACTAGTAGACTAGATCTCCAATCTTTTTAGTACGGAAAGAAGGGTGTAACGGCCACGATGCATGTGCAGTACTTTCTCTCTCGCTCCCATCGTGTCTATATCACTTTATGATCACTTCTCTCGTGAATACAAGACTCCTTAGCTAACTTACGAGGAAGAGCCCAAACTTGATTCCGTATCCATTCGAGTGATCAGTGTCGGTTCGACTTGACACGCCCGCCCGAAGGCGACAAGTCAGATACATTCTAGCGTTCTTTCTCCAGCTAAACTTGCGCTTCCCTTATTCACTTGTCGTACAGTAATTCGTCGGCCTCGATTCCACCTCGTTGCTCCGTCAACATGGGACTCGAGATATCCGATTCTCCCAACTAGGATGTATGTCTATATACTGTACGCAGTGTACGGGCAGTTTTCGAAAGTTCTCTCGATTGTAGTCGTTACCCCCCATTTAAAACTCACTTGTACTGGCCGGTCCCTCTATCGAGGTCCTGCGGAGCTAGCACCCCATGGAGGGAATGGTCACCGGTCTAGGCCCATCTGACTCTCAGCCTGATAACAGACGATTGCGTCGATCATTCTGTCGGTGCTGCATGTCAATTCTCATTATTTATTGCACCCCGCCGACTCTTTGCAAGAAAACATGAACAAATCTCGTGACCTGAAACTTCCTCCCGATTCACCTCTTATGTAGGCGGCCGTACTATGCATTGCTAACATCCCTGTCAGCAAATCAAAAAGCAGAGCATATGCACTAGGACATACTCCATTATTGTTGCCCTCATACCATTTGCATTCAAGGCGTGGTGCACAGCACTTCTTTTCACTGCCGGAACCAAAGATGCCACATGCGCCGCCGAGAGGGACGCATTTTGCGGCGGCATATGCAATAGCAAGAAGAGGAATGAGGAGAGTCAAAGTTGAGAAGTGCATCACTGAATAGGAATGATAAGGCGAGGGAGTCTGTATGCTGCGTCCCTCTGCAACACTCCTCTTTTATAGAATTTCTACAGTCACGCTAGGCTGTGACGAGCGGACTCAGCGCATGTGTCATATGTAAGGTTCACGGGCGACAACCGCACAAACTGGCGATGAGAGTTATTCCTCTGATCGGAAGAAATAAACTGGCAGGTCATTGAAGTGAAAAAATCCTGATCTTCGCAGTCTGATTGAGTGAGAATTTCGAATACAGGTTCCTTGTGTATGCATCGGGGGGCTTGGGAGGCAGGGGAAGAGGCGTGTTGCCGATTCACCACATGTCGGTTGCCAGTGCAGCAAGCGGGGACAAGGGGCTCCAAGGTGGTTCAATTTGGAGGAACAATTGAAGGAAGAACTGTAACCGTGACGCGTGACCGTGTGCTCGGACTTGGCACCGTATCCATGTAGGCGTGCATGTAGTAGACATACTGTACTGCCTACCACAACAGTAGTAATTAACTGTAAGTTAGAGTATACGAAAATTCAGTTATGTTATGGAAAATTAAAATTAAAAATAATTGGGTCTCTCCCTCAGCCCATACCCCATAACCCATAGCCAAGCCCATAGCCCAACGTGTCCACCGAACGGTATAGATTATGAGGGAGTCGACCGTAGCACCGACGAGCGGACTCCCAAAATCCAGTCTGATCGTGTGAGAATTTCCAATACAGGTTCCTTGCGCGCGCATCAGGGGGCTTGGCTTGAGGGCAGGGAAGAGGGGAAAACCAAAGGAACGTTGCGTATTGCCAAGCTGGTGGCAGAAAGTGGGCCCGGGGACAAGGAGCTCCGAGGTTGAGGATAAAAGTTGAAGAAGAAATGCGACCGTGCACTTGAGGACCTGGGTGAAGGAACCGAGATCTACTTTGTTACTAGGCTACGTACTGTGCCGTAGTGGAGACTCGGAAGAGATGGGAGGAAGATTTCGAAATGTACAGTAGTAGTGCCGGGCCAATCAGACATAGTAGCGAGCTGCTGAAGGAAGCCAGATCACTTGCGGCGTACATCTTGCGGCGCGTGATACCCGTAGGCCCCGTACCTTTCATTCCATAACTTCTGTTTTTATTACATGGGTGCCCCTCCAGAATCTTGGCCTAAGCTTGGCCATGTGTCACGGTGTCGCAAGTGGTGATACCTCCTGTATTGCATGCATGGAATGATCCCCCTGCTCCTGAAGACGACTCGGAGGTACACGCATCGACGCACTCTGACCGTGTTGTCTCCATCAACCTCTCTGTCACACGCTCACTTCGGGAACAATTGGGCACAGTCGAGGGGCGGACTGGTTCTTCTGTCGGGGCTTGCGCTTCCCAGCGCGTTTGGGTGGGGCACAACATGCCTAAGTGGTCATTGGACCAAGATTTCCCGCACTCCCGCAGCTCCTTTTCTCCTTTTCTAAACCTCGTCGATCTTCAGCTCCGCGAAATTCCTTGTCCTGGGTATCTTCTACCGGACGCCTTCGCGAATGCGTTGTCCGGCATGACCCAGCTTCAATCACTTTCACTCCATTTCCATTACCTCCCCTCTCGCAGTTATCGCATCAGGACATCTCCACCGTCAGGGTCCAGGGAGACGTTTTGCTTGTCCCGCATTTAAATATTTCGAAATCAGGTTCTTTCACCAACTCACTTTTGGAAGTTTCACGTCTCAGCCAATTCATCGACCGGATAGAAGTGCAAAAGTCATGTCATCAAGCAGACATTCTTCCATCTTGGCACGCCATTTCTATTACGTTCCATGGCTCGAATTTGCGATATTTTTCTTGTCAGTGTGGAAAGTCTACACATTGATACGACCCAGTCGTCAAGCGATGATTCGGATGCGGGCAGTGAACGATGGCTAGAGCTTATCCGATTGTTCAGCGGGGCAAAAGGGCTTGTATCCGGAGAATACTCGACAATCGTCGCGCGGGTCTTGCAATTATTCGATAGGCGACGCGAAGCAGCGCCACCCGCCTCACATATCGCAGCCCGTCCAGGCTACTTTGCGAGTGGATGTAGTGTCATTCATGGCGTCGCGCCGGCTCTCTGGCCGTCTCATACAAGTGGAATATGAACAAACGCGCCCTAATAAACTAAGTACGACGTATCCCCGATCCCGGTCCCACGTACTTACCTGTTTGGAACAGGCCCTTTTTCTTGGGATGTTCTCATCCTTCTCAGGCTGAACAGATTGTCTGGATGTTACCCCGCCAAAGATGGCGACAGATCGTATTTTCATCACCTCCGAGTCTAAATCTTCCGCTTTATGGTACACACAGAACGCCTGTCCTGAAGGTTGGTCGTTGACCACCCTTGCCTCTCGTCGTGAATTCCGGAGGATCAATCTCTCATGCTCGAACGATCAGCCGACTCCCAAGGACGATGACAATATCGTTGCCGCGCTGACGCAATCTGGTCCTGTTGGCTCAAGATCGCTATTTCCCGCTCCTTCGGTATCTTTTAAGTTCTCCTTCCACAGGTCTCAGCTCCATGAAATCCCTCACGACGGGTCAGAAGCGTTCGCGAATGCCTTGTCCAGGATGACCCAACCTGAAACACTTTCACACCGTTTCCATTCCTTTCCCCCGCGCCAAAGCTACTTCGGCTTGCCTCCAGCGTCAGAGGACTGCGTTGTTCGCCCTGCTTTTATTTGCCTCAAATATCTAGGAACTAGCAAATACTTGGACGGTTTGGTGGCTAGAATCGATGCGCCTCGTCTCGGGGTTATCGATATCACATCATTCTTTTGCCAAATCACGATGGACGCTTCGCAAACTTGGCCGATCCATCGAGCGGATAGAAATGCAGACATCGCTCAGTTGCGCGGGCATTGAAGCTTTCGCGGGTGCCGTTTCAACTCAAACGGTTTTACACCTCTTCGATTATAAGTTGGACGCTCAAGTTTGTAGCCACTTTTCACCCCATTCCTATTCTGTGTAAACAATTTCCGCATCAATACGACCCAATCGTTGAGGGGCAAGGATGATGTGGATGGTGAACAATGTGTGCTCTGGGTTCAGCCGACACTGGCAGGCAGCACACGACCGTGCTCCCTGCCCTGCGTCATTTTTGTGTACGGAAACCTCTGCCAATGTATGCGCCGTTTTGGGACTCTGTCATGGTACAGTCAATTCATCACCTCACGACGGTCCTACGGCCGTCCCGTAAAGCTGCAGATTTTATGCCCTATCTGTGATACTGGTTTCACAGATCGGCCAGAAACTCAATACCCACCATGTAGCCCAGCATACATGCCGAATCATGTGCGGCGTCTTCGAGATTATGCCGGCACACAGATATCGATTTCGAGAATACCTCCAAAGAAAACACCTTGAACCGGAAGTCACGCGCAATTATTATGATTCCCTCATTTTGGAATCAATTATCAAACTTGTTAACCAGCACAGTTCTATGTATGCGCCAGACATCGTCACATCCCACGGTTACGGCGCCGCGCTCCCAATAGCTAGGGATACCGACAACCGAAGAGATCCCGGTGTGCCCTAACGACAGGGCAGTGCCTTGCTACGTGCTGCAGCTTTTTTATCTTCTGAGCACAGAAGACTCATCAAACTGAAGGCCACCAGGCCGACAGCTACGGAAGCACTGGCACCAAGGCGCTCTTACGGAGGACGGAGTGGATTTAGCTTCCGAGTCTGGGTGTGACTGCACCGGGACACGCCACGCACGACGGCAGAGGTACGATGAGGGCGGTAGTCACGCTACCGATGATGGCCGGGAGGAGAGCTCACCATCAGTCGACACAGATTCTTCAAGCTGACATCCCCCATCATGGGCCTTTCTGACTCTCGGCCGGACTCGGATAACGGATAATTGCGTCGCGCGTTCTGTCTGTGCCACCTCAGGCTGCCCATTGTCATTATTTATTGTGCCCCGCCGACTCTTTGCAAGAAAACAAAATCCGCCTCCTTAGACTCCCACTTGTCCATCAGAGAAGGGCAATGATTGCATGCTTCAAGGCACTACAAACCACCTGAATCGCCATCCCTGCTTCACCTCTTGTTCAGCCTGTCCAATCGCACACCTAACATCCCAGTCAGCGAGAGGCAGAGAGCATATGCACTAGGACATACTCCATGCCCGTAGGGTGGGTTATCGGGTTTGCATTTAAGTTGTTGATCTATACAGCATGGGATGTTGGGAGATTCGGCGGAACCCAGGGGGGGGAGATACGGCGGGCGTGGGATGCCTACGAAGCACGTGGCCTCGAAGGTGCTGACGCAAGAGGGTGCGTCGGGCACTCCTGCGTATACAGTAGCAGGAAGAGCAATGAGGAGAGCAAAAGTTGAGAAACGCATCACTGAATAGGAATTGTAATGCCGCCTCCCTCTGCAGTACTCCTCTTTTATAGAATTTCTACAGTCACGCTGTGACGAGCAGTCGGCTCAATGCCCTCACCCGTAAGGTTCACGGGGCAGGAGACGTGTGCGTGGACAACATTGGAGTGGGTATCTCCGAAAAATCGTGATCTTCGCAGTGTGATTGAGAATTTCCAATACAGGTTCTTTGTGTATGCATCTGGGGGCTTGGGAGGCAGGGGAAGAGGGGAGAAATGAAGGAACATCGCGTGTTGCCGATTCATCGCATGTCAGTTGCAGCAAGCGGGGACAAGGAGCTTCCAAGGTAGTGCAAATTTGCAAAAGTTGAAGGAAGAACTTGAACCGTGACCCGACATACTGTAGTGGACATAGCGTAGTGAGCTGCTGAAGGAACCGAGATATACGTTGTTAGGCTACTTACAGTAGGCATGTGCTGCCCCACCCGAACACGCTGGGAAGCGCAAGCCCCTGCCTACTCCCCCCGACAGAAGAGCCAGTCCGCCCCATCGACTGTGCCCAATTGTTATCCGAGTCGTCTTCAGGAGCAGGGGGATCATTCCATGCATACAATACAGTCGAAGACGGACCCTGTGGTGCATGTGACGACGCAAATATGGATAAAAACAGTACTGATGAAAGTTATGGAATGAACGGTACGCCGGGGCCTACGGGCATCAAGCGCCGCAAGATGTACGCCGCAACTTGAAGTGATCTGGCTTCCTTCAGCAGCTCGCTACTATGTCTGATTGGCCCGGCGCTACTGAACATTTCAAAATCCTTGCCAAAATCTTCCTTCCATCTCTTCCGACTCGGCCGCTCGGAGTCTCCACTTTGAGCCCCTTTGCTACTGCACAGTACGTAGCCTAGTAACTAGTAACAAAGTAGATCTCGGTTCCTTCATCCAAGTCCTCAAGCGCACGGTCACATTTCTTCTTCAACTTTTATCCTCAACCTCGGAGCTCCTTGTCCTCGGGCCCGCTTGCTGCCACCAGCTTGGCAATACGCAACATTCCTCCGGTTTTCCCCTCTTCCATACCCCTCAACCACGCACAAGGAACCTGTATTGGAAATTCTCACTCGATCAGACTGGATTTTGGGAGTCCGCTCGTCGGTGCTAGTCTGCTCGTTACAGCGTCAATGAAGTGCTGCAGAGAGAGGCGGCATCATCACAGACTCCCTCACCCTATTCAGTGATGCATTTTTCTCACTCCTCATTGCGTTTCCTGCTACATATCCAATAGTGCTCCGCAGTTGCATCGACTACGTCGGATTCCCGTGCTACGTCAGTGGCTTGAGCTCTCCCGAACTCCCCCGACCTCCAGTGCTGTGGGGGGGGGACCAACTTTATTATAAGCCTTACAAACAAGGCGACACTGATGGAGTATGTCCTAGTGCATATCCTCTGCCTCTCGCTGTCTGCAATGTTAGACATGCAACCGGAGGGGCTAAATAAGAGGTGAATCGGGCCCGGAGAGGTGCTTCAGGTCAAGGGTTTGTAGCGCCTTGAAGCAGGAAAAATCATTGCCCTTCTCTGGTTTACGTGTGGGAGTCTAAGGGATTTTGTTTTCTGGCGAAGAGTCGGCGGGGCACAACAATTAATGACAATGGGCAGGCGGCATCGACATAAAGACGCAATCGTCTGTTCAAGTTCTCCGGCTAAGAGTCAGAAAAGCCCAGGATGAGGAATGTCAACCTAAAGGGTCTGTGTCGACCGGTGGTGAGCTCTCCTCCCGGCCATCATTGGTAGTGTGACTACCATCCTTATTGTACCTCTGCCGTCATGCGTGCCAGTGGCGTGCGCTGATGCGGTCACACCCTTTCTTCAGAAGCGTTCGCGAATGCCTTGTCCAGAATGACCCAACACGTCACAGTAGCAAGGCACTGCGCGCTGCTGAATAACTGCCAGTGAGATCTATAACCGAGATCTACTTTGTTTAACGAGCTCGTTGACTCGTTGCATGGAATGATTCCCCTCCTCCCGAAGACGAGGATATTATCGTACCCGCATCGACTCTGACTGTGTTGTCTCCATCACCCTCTCCGTCACACGCTCACTCCTTTCTTCAGAAGCGATCGCGAATGCGGCATGCCTTATCCAGAATGACCCAACTTGAAACACTTTCACTCCATTTCCTTTCCTTTCCCCCGCGCCAAAACTACCTCGGCTTGCCTCCTGCGTCAGAGGACTGCGTTGTTCGCCCTGCTCTTATAAATTTTGAGGAACTAGCAGATACTTGGACGGTTTGGTGGCTAGAATATGATGCGCCTGGTCTCGGGATTATCGATATCACATTCTTTAGCCAAAGCACGATGGACGCTTGGCAACTTGGCCGATTCATCGAGCGGAAAGACGCTCAGCCAAGCAGACGTTGAAGCCTCTGCGGACGCCATTTCCATCTCCTTTACCAACTCAATCGGTTCTACACCTCTTCGATTACAAGTCAGACTGGCAATTGTCCGCCATGGCTCAAGATTGTAGCCACTTTTCCCCATTCATATTCTGTGTAAATAACCTGCGCGTCAATAAGACCCAACCGTCAAGTGGCCATGATGTCGTGTATGGTGAACAATGGTCGGTTGTTGGTTCATTCGACGGTGCAAGAGACGTTTGGGTGGGTGGTGAACTTAGGACAGACATATTGTGTGCTTTATGTCTAGCAGCCGACACTGGCAGGGGGCACATTCAACCGCACTCCTTTCCCTGTGTCGTCTTTGTGTACGAAAGCCTCTGCCAATGTATGCGCCGGTTTGGGACACTGTACAGTCAATTCATCACCTCACGACGGTCCTACGGCCGTCCCGTAAAGTTGCAATTTTTATGCCCTATCTGTGATACCGGTTTCAATACCCACCTTGTAGCCATGCACACACCGAATCATGTGCTCCTATTGCGGCGACTCGAGATTATGCCAGAACACAGATATCGATTTTGAGAACACCTCCAAAGGAAACACTTTGAACGCGCACGCAATGATCCACTCATTTAGGAACCAATTATCGAACTCGTTAACCAGCACAGTTCTCTGCGTGCGCTAGACATCGTCGCATCCCACAGTTACGGCGCCGCGCTCCCAATAGCTAGGATTCAAACACCGGTGTGCCCTATAGTAACGACACCATCCGGACCTTTGCCACGGCCCGCCTCCTCAAGGCACGTGATAACATAGTAACGTCAATTTCCTTCCTTTTCTGTACGAGATAACGATGTTGAATGTATGCACCGGCACGCGACGCGTCCAAACTGTTTTA